>JAVXUP010002283.1:0-143883 GCA_033070095.1 Escallonia herrerae
GATAATGTAGTCACTGTTTGTCAAATCCGAAGACCAGTTAGCAGATATTTTGACAAAGGCAGTTTCAAGCAAAGACTTCTAAAAATTGTCTTGGCAAGTTGGGCATTGGAGATATCTATGCACCAACCTGAGGGGAAGTGTCGACTGTAGCTATAAATTAAGGATTTTTCTGTTCTTGACATGAGCTACAATTGAGAAATAAGTTGAAGGATTTGACTTTTTAACCGGATATATTTAGGGATCACCTAGCTGTAAATGTTCCTTCTTATTTTGAGCAATTATTTACTTCCTAATATAGGTTACATGTACATCCTATATAGACACACTTCTATTGGGATGAAAGACACAATATTCTGATCCGACATATGCTATGCCCAAAATTGTGTACGTGTATGAAAGAATATTCAACTCTAATTTGCCAAGTTTTTGTCCCCTAGTCTTGTTCTCAGTCATGATGTTTGGATATTACTCGAGAGCTGTAACAATATTTACAATCCCAATCTCCATAATAAAATTAAGCCCATTACAAAATAGTTAGCATGAAGAAGCAAATGAAAATGTCAGTCAATTATTATAAATCTTCGTCACTGTGGAGGACATATGATCGTGGTTCTCTTAGACATTCATATTTTCTTGTCTTAGAAGGAGTTGTTTTTCTTGGACAACCATGCAAGATGAGGATTCCATGTTGCACACTACTTCCTTAACAATTGATTTCCTTTAATTTCCTGTATTTACTGTGAGTAGAATTTTTGCTTGTTTGCATTTTACATACTAAAAAGCACGAGAAAAAGACATTCATTTGCCACCTCTTTTGATATGCTCTTTGTTTGCCACTGCACCTGCACGTTTATAGGATCAGGGTCTTACTCTAGTCCTATACACTCGGTTTCTTTGTTGTTGCTGCTGTTGTTGCTGCTGCTGCTGCTGCTGCTGTTGTTGTGGATGTTGTCGTCGTCGTCATTGCTGCTGCTGGTGGTGTTGCTGTTGCTGCTAGTGTTGTTGTTTACCAGCTTATACTTTTTGTAAAATAATTAGTATGTTCACATTACAATATTAATATGAAGTGTAGCCTTCGATGCACATCAGTGTAAGAATGATGTCTAATTTCTTGTTAATCGGTTTGGATCAATATGATTGTTTATTTTGCTAATGTAGATTGCTGCATTATA
The DNA here is from genome assembly GCA_033070095.1 of Escallonia herrerae. Taxonomy (NCBI): domain Eukaryota; kingdom Viridiplantae; phylum Streptophyta; class Magnoliopsida; order Escalloniales; family Escalloniaceae; genus Escallonia; species Escallonia herrerae. Next base: position 1,173 of record JAVXUP010002283.1, read on the forward strand.
TGTGTTTTGCCGGTAAACCTTTTGCTCTAATTTAATGCACAAAACACTAATGTTAACTTTAAAGAGGTGAAGTTAAAAGCATTTTCTTGATGATGCGCAGCATAATGAAGACATGATTATTTAAGCACACCTTTTATTGAATTAAGCTGGCTTTGGTACTCGACTAGTCATAGTCGAGCTTACGAGAAGGCATACATCACATTATTGCTAAATATGGAGAAAAAGCATAGTCTTTTCCGCTTGTAGACCTTGTTGATTGTTCAGTCTTTCTTGAGATAAAATCCTTGAACCATAGAGCCGACAACTTTGGGATTCTTCTAAGGTTGTGCTCGTAATCAATATAGTTGAGCCCAAAGCGAACCGAAAAACCATTTTGCCACTCCAAGTTATCCGTTAATGCCCATGCAATGTATCCCGTTACATTTACTCCATCCTTACTGCAACCAGAAAAAGAAAAACAATATATCTTATCTTCTTAGGAATCAACTACACCTTGGCGCGGAGAATATTCTTCCCGCAGGCCAAATTCGAAAGAGACCCCATTTTACAGCTTTGATCGAAGGAGAGCAGTTTGTCTTACACAGCCTACAATGTTACTTAATGTTGTTACGCTACATAATAACTGCACCAATCTCTTTGCCTTTGATCAAAGTCGCTCTATGATAATGTCAACATTTGAACGAACAACTTTGCTCTATGTTCTTTTGCCAACTTGTTTATATTACCGCACTAAATTAACTTACCTATGGAGTCTCAATTTTGTAACTATCGATAGACATATACGAACATATATACACATTTGTGTATGTATATTACACTTACTCAATTGCTTCATGAAGACAACAAAGATGGTCGGAAATGTAGTCTCTCCTCACGGTATCGTTGAGCGCTTGTAGAAGTGGCAACGATGGATCATCTGGCTCACAAGCCCCTAAAGAAATATGGAAGTAGTTAGTGCAAAATCAAGATAATACATCAGAAACATATTGGATCGTAATTAGACAATTGATTGCATAGCTCAATCGTCAAAATCCAAGTAATGTATGTACGAATTTTTTATCATTCTCGTACATTATTATGATTGTATATCTTGGGTATTCACGGATTGAGATGCTTTCTCCGTAACCTATGAGATGGTTGTGAATAATGATGCCAGGTCGTTAGAAATATAACTAAGTTTGGTCATCACATTGTTAGATCTTGTCAAAGACCAACTTAGATAATCTACTTTACGCAAATCCTTGTCACACAGTAGTATGCATTCACGTGTTTGGTACATTTGAAAAAAATTCAGCCTATCAAAGTAAGGGGGTGAAGGGATCGCACATAAAACTATTATTTATCAGTTTAGCAGACGAACCACACATGATAAATAGTTAAGCACACCAAACATACTTCAACTTATGTACCAAAGAAGATTTGAAAGGTAGGAAGATTACCATTCTCAGTAATAATCATTAGTGGGTCCTTATAATTTTTCTTTATGTAGTCGAGAAGTTTCTTGATTCCTATCGGATAGATAAAGAGCCATGGCGAATCCCCAGCCTGCAACAATATTTAGGAGTAAAAAGTTATGAACAAACATAATGTGAATGTTGAAAAGTTCAGCAATACCTAACGCCTAAACGTAGGGCATCAAGAACGAAGATTGTCGTGTTAACTCTTGTAAATATTTTTGTACTGACCATTTCGGCCTTGCAGTTAGATAAGTGCTTCGACCCCGTACATATTGGGTCATTTTAACTAGAAAGTCTTGCCGAGTGAAGTCCTAAGGACATTAGACTTTTAGAGTCACAGTCGCCTATGGAAAAAGTTGTAGTGCACATGAGCATAAAATGAAATGAAACATAAGTTTCTTACCCTTGGGCCAATCTGCTTCCCGTTGCACACAGCTGAAAAAATGCACTAATAAGTAAACAAAGTTCTTGTGTAGAATCCCGTAATTCATGTATGAGCAACAAAATAACTGCTTTAAAGTTACCTTGAAGATCAACTTGAGAGTCAGTAGTGTAGCTAACTTTCTTCGGATCAGATTTTTGATTCAGTGCCCAGTAAGCAGTATAGTAATTCACCCCGAGAAAATCAAAAGACCCAGCCAGCTTCAGTTTCTGAAAAAGGTTGAAAGAAGGCAGTCGTGTTTTCACAGTCGATCTCATGCTACTTGGGTATTCGCCGTAGGTGATTGGGTGCAAGTACCTGAAAAGAAAGGTGCAAGATCACGAGTAATAAGTTTCTTTATCATATTCGTACTTGAATGTCCAATATAAAGTTAATTCGTACATGTCCTTAAGAGCATAGATTTTAGGATCTAAGCACAAGGTTATTAGTCACTAATGACAACAAGAAGTGCTTTTTAATTTAAGTTAATTCGTACATGTCCTCAAACTCAGAGATTTTAAAATCTAAACACAAGGTTATTAGTCACTAATGACAACAAGAAGTGCTTTTTAATTAACTTACCAGTAGTATTAACAAGAGCTTCAAAGCTAAACATGAAAGTGGACCTTTATAACATGTATTCTGTCGGATGTTCCTTGTACCTACTAGCTAACTTCAAACCATACTCTATATATAAGCAATATTACTCAAAAATCTATTTAAACCGGTATAGTAGGAAAAAAAATTATTTCAAAAAACTGAAGAAATGTTTTGACATTATACCATCCCAGCATGAATTCCATTTTCCGGTAAACAGCTTCCAAGTCGCCATTCGAGACATTGCAAGGCTCGTACCACTGTGCCACGAGGGTGATTCCAATCCTACCCTTTTGCTCAGGCTGCAAGATTTCAAGTTCGTGTGATCCTTATTGTCAAAATTGATATAGATATACAGCTAGTGGCATTTGTGCAAACTTTTGAAATGATGGATTCAATTTGTTAGTTGTCCTAAGATTTATCTCCAAACTGTTGCAAGGTTAAACAGATAGTAAATCGAAAAGTGAGCTCAAAGATAGTAAATCGAAACCTTATATTTCTTCCGGTACACTTCAACTGCATTTGCATGTGAAAGCAGGAGGTTATGTGTGGCCAAGTACGGTTCTGTGCCTGAATCTCCACCGGTGCAGTTTGCATTATTCCAAGAAGAACATCGACCCGGTGACATGTAACCTGTATCATACCCGTAGACTGCATAGGTCCATGGCTCATTTAGTGTAATCCAATTCTTCACCCGATCACCAAAATGTTTAAAGCAGACCTCTGCGTAATACTGAAAATCATTCCTGCAAGGTGGATCTTATTTATTACTAAGGACCTTTTGATTTCTTGGCGATGTTTGTTTTAAAAACAAACGTTACGATTAGCACAAAAACTTTTCACAGATGTTGCTATCTTTTACTGATTAGATTGAACATTTTATTGAGGGTCTAATTGTGCATAAAAACAAGGGGGTTTATAGACCAAATTAGCATGATATCCACTTCGGACTTGGCGTGCGATGGCTATTAAGTATGACCATAGATCTACCAAAAAGCAAGGGCCACGAAGAATTTGTCAGCTGTCACAGATAATGTAGTCTAACCCTATGTCAAAGCACGAGTTTTTAAGACCGTTTTCTTTTTTTCAGAAAAAAAAAAGACAAAAACAAATACGACTTCTGCTAAAGCAATATGCCCTTCGAGGTGAGCACCTCATCTTTTATAATTGCACATTACTCTAGAAAAAGTCATATTTACGTTGGCATTTAATTCGATATATCTTTTTTCTTTAACAAATTACAGGCTTTTTGTCTTTTCTCTATCTTCATTTTTTTTTCCTTACACTACAGTAACGGACTTCAATGGTTTTTTGAAGAAAAAAAAGTTCAACTCTAATTAAAACATTCACTCTTGAGGATTCTTAGTCTGGGTTGTCAAGAAAGTGTAAAATGTTAAAAAGACAAGTTTAAATTTCCAAAGAGATGGTTAAATTGCCTCCTACCATAATCATTATAAAAAGCTTACCACATAATTAATGTCATTTGATATGCTCTTTAATGCAAGTTTGTTTGACAATTACAAGAGAAGGCTATGCAAAAATATGCAGGGTGTTTCACTTACACAATTTTTTCACTTAGGAAACCACCATATTCATCTTCAAGGACTTGGGGAAGATCCCAATGGAAAAGAGTCACGTAAGGTGTTATACCTGCTTACACATACAAATGATACCATGCATATTCACTTGTTAGCAAGAAATGTTATTTTGTGTCATGGCTTCTTGACAAATGAAGAAATCGTTGATCATAACCATTGGCTAGAATTTCATTTATGAGGTTGTTGTAGTAGTTGATTCCTTCATAGTTCACTTGCCCACCGTTCAGCTTGCCATCTGAAAAGTGTAAAAGTGCCGATTTAATTGCTTTGATGCTTGGAAAACACAAGGTCAAACTTCCACTAGTCGTCTCAGTTTTAATTGTAAAGTAAAATGCAAGGAAACGATGATTGGAGGCTTACATGGTAATATTCTGGACCATGCAATAGAGAACCTATAAACATCTAAACCCATATCTCGAGCAAGGGCCACATCTTCCTGTGACATGGTCAAAGTAAATTGTTACTAAAAACTTATAGGACTTTTGTCTTAATTCAAAGTCCGTGTTTGCTTTGTAATTTTAGTATTTCAGTCCCAAAAAAAACTGTTATCCAGAGAATGGGCGAAACAACATTGTATAGAGATCGATCACTTAGCAAATTAATTGATCAATTTGCTCTGACCTTGTAACGGTGATATGTATCAGTGGCCACATCTCCAGTACTGCCCTTGTCGATCTTAGCTGCCATCGTAGAGTTCATTAGTCAATAACTCTATAGTAGAGTTTTATATACAAAACTCATACATTGTGTCTTTCAAGAATAAATCTCGGGAATGGAAATAACTCAAAGCGTGCGCTATCTCTATCAGAACAACTTATAGCTGGAGGTGTTTCGTTTTGTGTTTTCCATTTAGGGTCATTTTTTTTTTAAATTCCAATGCTACAAATGGAAAAGGGTGAAAAAGCAAAGGCCTACAAAACTCATATATGTAAAACTTTCTCATACAAGCACATATTGTCCGTGGTTTTGTACCATCAAAAATATTTGTTAATTTTTTCCTACTTAGATGGAGTCCCATGTAGTTAGACAACGGAACACAACCTTACTTTTTGATACTTTTTCCGCTCATGAGATTGACGAACTTAGAGCAAGTTGGATTGGAGGACAAATGGATATTTTGGAGTTAAAGCTATTGCTTCCCCACTTTCTAAGAGACAACCTATTGTGTTTTACGAATTGTGTTTGTTACCAAGAGCAATGATTTTCGTTTCGAGTGTGACATATGTGTTTGATTTGTAGCTCCGGAGTCTGCTTTCGATCTCCTAAGTATTTGCAATATTGCATAAGTTTTCTATGGTCGCTAAGAGCGGAGTGTGTATCTGTGTAGAAAGATGAATTTCTATTAAGTTGTCATCTGCTCTAAAAGCTAAACAATTAGAAAATGAACCCAAAAACGTAGATCATGATTTATCATCCACCTCAACAATCTTCTTCTGATGTGTGGTTCCACCCACCATCCAATCTCCCTTACGTGTCCAAGTCCCAGGTTGCCAATCATGGGGAACATATCATGTTAGAGAAATTATAGGGACCTCAGTGTCGACGAAGAAAGCCATCGAATATATAAAAAGTCAAACTCGACTCAAAAATTAAACTCAATCAGACTTAGTTAATCCACGTATATACAGGCCCAACTAACTTCTCATGCTTACTTAACCTAGAACCATGCAACTTCATTCGCGTACCATTTTATTAACATTAACATTGTTGTCAATGTTATTGGTACAAACAATTCTACAATTTAAAAAATCATTGATCATGACCACCTTGAGGTTTAAGTTTCCGTACGTTGTGTAGTGCCTAATAATTAATCTGAAATATTTTTGGCAGAGCTCCCAATCGTAAAGGGGAAGTCTGAAGAATATGCTCAAGCCTCGCTAACATTTCGGGAGCTGCACATTATAATGGTTCAGATATTCATTCTGAGGGCGACAATTATGGAATAGCAACCAGAGAGAGAGAGAGAGAGACGGACTGGGATACGAGTGAGTGAAATAATCCCAGTTACTTAGGCTTTTGCCACCTTCATTCCATGCACCTTCAACCTGAGAATACGAAACACAGGTTAATACTGATAGTGTGGTAAAATTACTCTATGTGATGCTTAAAAGTCATGGCATACTTGGAAAGCAGCTCCTCCAGCTCCAAACACAAAGTTTGGGTTGAAGCTGCTACGATCAAGCTTCATCTTACTGCAATCACAAGTCGAATCATCACTTGTGACCGAGCAAGCAAGAACCAGGACTGAACTCAAGAAAATGAGGAGTCCTGACTGAATCTCCATAGCTGATTTTGTGTGTTCGAAGCTTGTGCTTGATGTTGGTTTATATAGGGCTAGGGTAGAATGAGTTGTTGTTTGCTACTGCCATGCATGCAAAACGGTTTCATCTTATCACAAGGAACCCGATGCTATCGCACACTTGCATAGCTTTAGTTCTTAGTTTAATAATAAATTAAAGCTGCTTTGTATATTCCTTTTTGGGGCTTTCCTTTCGTCCCCGACCCCGCAACACTCAAGGTTGGAAGTCTAAGGCCATGTTGAAGTTGCTTTGTATATTCTTCTTCCGCCCCCTCCCCACCACCACCATGCTCAAGGTTGGAAGTTTCAAGGCCATGTTGAATTTTTTCTCTTCTTTGTCGTATAAATGTGGATCAAGATCCTCTGCCGCAGAGGTACTGTACAGCATTTAGCGACAAAAGATTGTCATTCAAGGTGTTTTGTCGCTGATACTAAAATTTATAGTGATAATTTTTTGTCGCTAAAAAATATTTAGCGACATTTTGTGGGTACAGCACTGTTGCTGTACAGCAGAGGATCTTGATCCTATAAATGTTGTTCTTTTTCTACTGACATATGTGCAAAACTATTACTCAGTACAATGATGAATGACCTAATTCAGTATCTTTGTATGTACTTGAAAGTTTGAGAGGTGCTGTGGGGGAGTAAAGCAATCCAATTTTCACACCTAATTCAGTACAATGATGATGAACTAAAACGGATGTTTTCAGAAAACAATCTTGCAGAGATAGCTGAAATCAACTGAAACCCTAAGAAGCCCCAGCTTTGCAATATAATCTCTTGTTATCTTACTGTTTATGAAATGCCATTACTTTAACAGTTTTCGTACTGCTTGCCGGCCCTATCAGGTCATCTCACTCCTTTATGCCGCAACCCTAATTAAACAGAACTTCAACTGATGATAGATTATATCAGCGACGTTGTGCATTCAACAAGTTTTCGCACTGATAATTTTGCAGGTAATCTCACTCCATCTGCTTTCTGGAGTCCAAAATCCGAGATGAGGGAAACTGGACATTGACGTCTTCATTTAGGCCTTCCCACGCGATCATACTGGTCGCAGAGGAGTTACAAAGTGAATTCCGTCACAGAGTTCACAACTTTAACAACAAATCTATATAGCTAGTGGCCAAAGTCATCAGGCGTAGTGAACTCAAATAGTTATTACGAAGGGAGACTACAAGCTCATTCATATTTTAAAATAGCCCACTCCAAATGACTTTTAGTGACGCTTTTATTGGTGAACGACAACCGTGAAGTGGGTTATTTGTCACCGAATAGAGGATTGGAGCATAAATCTATGCTAAAAGGACAGAATGCTGATAGGATTAGAAACTCTGAAGAGGAAACTCTCTCTCTCTCCCTCCCTCCCTCCCCCCGCGTCCCAAACCCCACCTTTTAAAAAGAGATCTCTGCTCTATATGCTTCTTCTGGGATCTGCTTTAACTTGCACCCGCTGGCCTTTGAAGATCTTCTAACACTACCCTAATGAGATTGCTAAAATTATGCTGCTGCTCACCATAACATGCAGACCACAGTAGTAGGCGTAAAATAGACTATCTTCATTCTGCGGTCAACATATTCTCGTAAGAGCTTCTTCATTTTACTGTTTCCTGCTACAAGTTTTTGCAGCAATTGATCAAGATGTTATGTGTGTTACTTTGTGTGCACATGCGAAGAAAGAGAGAGACCAGGAAGGCTAACTGCTATGAAAAAGCCTCAGAAAGTGAAGGGACCAGAGAGAAAGATTGAGAGTTGTCAATGCCATCCCCTCTTACATGCCTAAAAAGAAAATCACTTTGGCTATCTTTTTATTTCCCATTTTGACATATCTGTCTCTGGACATATTTGACTTACTTTTTTCCTTGCGAGTAAGGGTTTTTTATGTAGTTCTTCACTTTAGAAACACGTGTTAGAAATTTGACGTTCGAGCTCAGCTTTTGGGAATCAAGCTCAGCAACTGTCACTAAAGTCTGGAATATCAACTCTTACAACACATTTATCAGGAAGAAGTAGAGTTTAAATTATAAAAAGTGAAGCTCAAATAATTTTCTATATTTATCACCATCAAAAGTAGAGATCAAATAGATTGATGTAAAATTCCAATCTCTTTTTCAGTAAAGGAAGGATGAAAGAAATATTTTTCCCAATAATCGTGCATTTAAATATTATTGCCGCGATAAGATTTGTAGCAAGATCTTACGATCCTGTACAACATAACGAATGTAATTGATCGCAAAATATAGTTGGTGACACTAATAAATGCTATTCAGATTTGCCTTTGGGGGTAAGCACCGCTCCGGCTTGGGCTGCGAGTGCGGTACCAAATCGTGGACAAGATCAAGTTGGTAAGGATTAACTATAGTACGAGGTCTACTCATTTTTCGATGGATTTTGCACTATATATGGTACATGAAGCTGCAGACGAAAGGCCCAAATCCAATCACAGAGTGTTGAAGCTGCATATTGCTTTGTGCTTATTCTAAGTGTTTCCCGCAAAAAATCTGTTGATAAACGAGGAGCTATAGCCTTTTGCTACAATAAGTTTGTATAGCACTTCAACCGGGTGTGAGTACATTGGAGGAACTTTTATGTAATTTTTGCTTCATCGGAAAGGGGAAAAAAAAGTGAATCTCTAAAAGTGATTATTTTTGTTTAGACCACAACATGTTCACCCCTCAAAAGTGAAGCTAACCAAGGTAATACTTTGATTCATTATAAATAACTGTCTAGTAGTTCTCTTTTCAACATACGCAGGTTTTGCAAGGTTTCATTTGGGCTGGGTTTTTTTCAAGAATATCAACACCTAGCCCTTAGCCCTAGTCCGAAGGCTTATTTTGTGCCAACCCTTTAATGAATAGCTAAGGCACAGTTTTTCTACGTTCTCTGATCCAGGAGGTGCCTGTCCCAAATCACCATCAGGTGCCTATTGTTGTTAAAGTACTATTTTAAGGGTTAATCACGCTCGTGTCTTTGAGGTATGAATGAAATCATGACATGTTTATTAGTTTGAAAAATGAGCACTTACGTCCGTCAAGCAAACGGAATACAGAAGTACATAAAGGTTTGGACGAAAAGACCAGGTTGTCCATAATTAAAATTCTGATTCCTAGTTTGCCCGTCCATTTTTATCTCTCTTCTTTCTCTTCAAGAACCTGCTAGTGCAGCACGACCGGCACCGGCTATCCTCCTCCTCCCTTCCCCTATCTTTTCTCTTGACTACTCCCACCACCACCCGCCACTAGCACTTGACAGCACCCACCACCATCACCTACCACTACCCACATTGCATCTCCAAAATAAGTACCATCACCTCTCTCCATGCCATAAGTCAACGTCTCAAGCCAATACCGGAGCCACTACTGCGAGCCACCATCATCTTTTCACCATTGTCGCGCTGACCATATATATACCACCACCCTATCAGATATGACGACTACCCCATCACCCCTTAGATCTGTGTTAAATCTTGGGATCTACGTCCCACCACCACTAATGCACAGTAGCCCTGCCACCAAACTTCAACCTCACATCATGCCACCGCCACCGACACCACCTTTTCACAACAGCCACACAACACATCTCTGCACCACCACCTCTACATAGCTGTCCACCACTGCAAATCACAAAAACACTAACCCCCCTCCCCCTTACAATTCTCCGTTATCACACATATGCAAAAACACATAAATCACCGCCTTCATCTTCCCCCTTACCTCCCTAAATCACAACTTTGTTCAAGTTGTCCAAAGATCTCCCCCATCACCATCGCCCCACCATGCATCAACCTTAACTTGGTGGTGGGTGGGTGTGGCGCGGCGGTAGGTGTGTAGTGATACAAGACTGCCAATAAGAGAGAAGAAGGGAAATAGGGAAGAAAGAGAGATTAGGGAATTAGGGTTTAGAAAATAGGAATTTAGATTTCAAAACAGATTTTAGAAATCAGATTTTTAGATTTTTTGTACAGTTTATACAATATAGAGGCCATACTCGTATTTTAAAAGTACGTATTAATGACATCAAAAAAGAAAGTACACTTTTTTTACAGATCCATGACAGATGAACATTGCTGTTACCTTTTCAACATTTGTGATCGCAGTTTGCTACCTTTTGAAACTTCGTATCCTTTACTATAGTTAGACCCTAACTTCAAGGACATGAGTATAATTAATCCTACTTTTCACCGGCAGGATGTGGCTTGATGTAAGCATCCATATTTTAAGCCTCTCTCTGATGTGAGGAAAACTCAAAAGTTGCAGCATCTTATTACTTCTTCTTTTTTTTTTTTTTTAACAAAGTTCCTTTATTATTTCAAAGTGCATTACATCCTTTCAGGAATCAATTCCTTGACATTTATAGTTCTTGGTGACAAGATATCAAAGCTATAACCAAGAATTAATATCATTATTTATGCATTGGTTTGTAGTTCTTGGCATAACTGATACGGGTAAAAATAGACATTCAATCCTCGTGAGACACATGTCATATAAGGATTCTCCCTTATTATGTCCTAGTCAGCATCAATCAGACTAATATCAATGGATATCGCCTAATGAGATATAAAGCCTTGTTAATCAAAGATCCTGCACCAGTATACAAGACACATGTCATATACGGATAGTCCCTTATTATGTCCTAGTCAACATTAATCAGACTAATATCAATGGATATCACCTAATGAGATATGAATCCTTGTTAATCAAAGATCTTGCACCGGTATATAGTAATGACCAAATAGATGATTGATCCTACTGGGAGAAGGTAGCCTAATTTCCACATTACAAGTAGTCACACCATCCCTAGGGCGAAGTAGGCTTTCGATTCCTCTTATAAGTTCTTACAGTATCTTGAGTTCCCATATTTTGACTTAGGCATCAAAGATTTTTCACTAATCCCATAGACTAGTCACCGTTGAATTTTGTGTTGTGTAAATATGTTGGTGAGCTCTTCACCGTCCCTCGAGATTTCTCCACAACATTTTGGCACTACTCCTGGACCGACTAAGCCTGCTCTTTGCAGATCTCATGGCACTGATCTCTCAACATCCTGAACAGGCTCACCAGGCCATTCCATCACAGCATCATCTCCACCTAATACACTAACTACTAACTAGTCCCAGAAATGATAATCCAGTTTTCACCCGTGTACCCTTCCAATATGGTATAAAATTCCTTGGTAGTTAATGCAAATTTCATTGTGCCCTTAAGGTACTTAGTACCTTAAACATTGCACACCCACTACGAGAAAAAAGGCTTTTAGCGACGGAAAAATCCGTTACTAAAAAGCCTAAAATCCGTCGCCAAAAAAATTAGCGACGGATTCACCGTCACTAATAGTTTAGCGACGAAATTTTTGAAATCCGTCGCTAATTATGTAATTATTTGCGACGGATTTATTTTTAATTCGCGACGGAATATCCGTCGCTAATTATATTTTTAGTATTTTAATTAATTTTCTTTTTGTCAAATTAGCGATGGAATAATGTTTTAGAGACGAAATATTCCGTCGCTAAAAAGCTTATTTAGCGACGAAATATTCCGTCGCTAATTAACTGATTGTATGAATACTTTTAGCAACGAAATTAATCCGTCACCAAAAGTCAAAAAAATTTTGAAATTTTTTTTTATTTTTCAATTATCCAGACCTGTAATACAATTTTCATTTCTCAACAATAACGCGCAATAATCAATACACAAAAAAATATATATAATCAATCATAAAAAATGTTTATTATAAAAAAGACTCATTATGTACAAGCCGGGAACCGGATACAGCCGGTTAGGGGAGGGGAGAAGAGTACAAGCTGGGCACGAGGGGGGAAGCTAGGAACGGGCACGAGAAGGGGCTCATCAGGGGTTGCCGAGTCCCGAATCTGGATCCTGCTGATCCGGGGCCAGCTCGGCATGTCCAGCAGCGTCGTGCTCCCTGATCATCCTCAGCACCACTGTAGCAATGCGCTGGATCTCCTCGTCGTCCAACTGACGCTGAGGAGCCGGTGTCTATAGAGGGGCAGCAGGGGGTGAGGACGCTCCTATCATGGCACGAGCAGTCGTGCTAGGTAGGCCGCGTATGCTGCCTTTCGGCCGATTCACGACCTTCGGCATATCCAGCCATCGTTTCAACCCCCCAGTACTCGTAGCCATACTAGTGGACGCTGATGGCTGTCCGAACTGCTGCTCGGACCCCCTTAGTTGTTCATACGAGGCCTGCAAAAACAGTGGTCTAACGATATGTTAAGGCATTAATTAACGAAACGGACATTGAGGATAGAAAGACAAAACATTAACAACTTAAACAAATTAACTCACATCGATCCGTCGAGCAATATCTGAAATATAGCCGCCCGCCCGGTGCGCCTCGTCCTTGTCCTTCTTCCGCACGTGCGTCTGACTATAGGTCAGAGCTATGACCTCATCCTCCTCCAGATCCGAGTGCTCGACCGCGTTCATGTGTCGGACGATGTCGTGTGGCACCGACCCCCCCCCGTGTGCGTCGGATCTCTGTTCTGTCTGTTCTCGGCCCAGCTCTTACTCTTGGCATCCTAGCCTGGATCCGCAGCCCATCGATCTTTCATCTCCCCCCATACACGATGAGATATCCAATGTGAGGGATATCTCGTCATCTCCGTCATCGGGGCACCCTCGGGCAGCATCTTCTTCGCCCGGTCCCGTGCGTCGTGGAGCCATCGGCGGTAATTCTTGCCGATGTAGGCAAAGAAGGTCTGCTGCCCCAGTGCCTGCTGCTGAGGCGTGTCAAACGTGAACCCCTCCTGTAAGGCATTCAATAACACAAATTAACAACAGAAAACAAACTCTAATTAAACATTTACTAACGCTGAAAAAAATACTTCATCGTACCAGCCACTCCTCCCATAAGGCCTCCCTCGCATCGGCATCCCAGTCCTTCCAGTACAGTCGTGGCTCGAAGAATCGGCCTTTCACAAGAACGCCGATCTTCGTCCTCGCTTGATTCTCCAGGATCCTGCCAAAGAAGTAAATAAATAAATTAATACAGTTCAAATATAAATTAACACCCCAAAATTTAAAATATAAGGCATGAGGTGATATTTTTAATACTTACAGGCCCTCCTACGTGAGCGTAACTCTCTGTTTACACTGGGGGTCGATGCGTACCCCGCGTGTCGGACCACGGCCTCGTTGAGATCCTACAAAACACAGACATTAATACAATTCAAATATACTTTAAATATAAGGCTAGCCTTACCACGAGGCCTTTCCGCCGTGCTTTAACGTATGACCGTGGTTCACGCCCATACAAGCAGGGCATGCTAGCTTCCCATGTGTGCTCCAGCCACACGTCATTCTCAATGCGGGGAAATCATGTATAGTCCACATCAAAGCAGCCCTCATCTGAAAATTTTATTTAAGGGATGCATCATATGTTTCAACTCCATGATTCCATAACTGTTTTAACTCATCAATCAACGGCCTTAAATACACATCTATGTCCTTACCGGGACTCTTTGCCCCCGGAATAAGCAACGACAAGAACATGTACGGCTTCTTCATGCACATGCCTGGTGGAAGGTTGTAAGGGACAATAATAACAGACCAACAGGAGTAAGGCGTGGTAGACTGACCGAAAGGGTTGAACCCATCGGTTACCAGACCAAGTCTAACATTCTGAACTTCCTGAGCAAAGACTGGATGTCTGCGGTCAAACTCCTTCCACGCCTCTCCATCAGCTGGGCGTGTCAGCACATCGGCATCGTTGCTGCGAGTCTCATGGTGAGCCCTCATATGCTCAGCCGTATTGGAGGAGTAGTACATTCTCTGAAGCCGTGGTGTGACCGGGAAATATCGCAATATCTTCCATGCAATATTTTTCTTCTTCCCTTTGTCCGGTTTGTACCTCGAATGATCACATACTGGACACCGTGACAAATCCTTATTCTATTTCCAGAATAATACACAATCATTATTGCACGCATCTATCCGGTCATAGCTCAACCCAAGTTTCCTCATCATCTTCTTCGCGTCATAGTATGACGGCGGTAGCTTTTCACTTTCGGGCAGTATTTCTTTAATTAAGGTAATAAACTCGTTAAAACCTTTCTCACTCAGCCCGTGGTCTGATTTCAACTGTAATAACCTACTAACCACAGATAGCCATGTGTGTTTCGGAGCTCCATCCCACAGCGGCTCTTCCGCAGCTCTCAACAACTCATAAAACTGATGAGCCCCCTCGTTCGGCGGTTGTGGACTGTCGTTATCCCAGTCAACATTAGCATGCCCAGCATCCATAATCATATCTCGATAATCATATCGTGCCTCCTCCCTAACTTCAGTCTGACTAGCCGGGTTGGACGACAATACTATCGTTTTCCGATGCTGCGTCCACCTTGCGTATCCACCCATAAAACCGTACCGACGAAGATGCCATTTTACTTCAATTTTTTTTCTCCAGTGCAATAACTCACATCTACCGCACCGACACCTTATCTTATCAAGGTCAACATGTGCAGGATGCGCATAAGCAAAGTCGAGAAATTCGTCAATGCGACACTCAAAATCTTTAGCATTCTTCCTTTTCATCCAACTTCGATCGACTGACATGACAACTGAATTATCATACTGTATACCACCTTCAATTGTGACCAGTCATTAGGCATTGCCGATGTAAATATGAATGCATGAATATTACAACATGTCTACATATTTCCCCTCCACTCTTGAACAGGTAGTGGTCCTATCCCATTCAGAAAAGCACATGTTTATAAAACAGTGAATAACTCATGCTTAGTCCCATGTTTGCAAAAAATTCGGCAGCACCTCCCCGCATTTCTCCAAGTACACGACATCGATTAGGTGTTCTAACATTCATCTAACCTTGCTCAGGAAGGTTTGACGGATGTTAGAACACCAGATCTGTATGCACCCGGAGAAACACACGAGAACGTGTACCAAATATCCACGACATAGAACACAAAGCATGAGTCAAAACACTATTTTATAAACAATTAGCTTTTTCAAATTGTCCAAACTGGACATCCAAAGGCTCATTACAAAGCATTACTTTGTAATGAGTACCTTTGAACGGGAACTAAGGGTTTTTATGCATGCATGCGTTCAAAAATTAATAACATATGCAAGAATCTTTCCGAAATATCAAAACTGTAGAAAGATCGTTACATATGTTACCAATTCCACATTAGATAGAATTCATTGGCAACGAGTTGAACCATCTCGTTGCCAATGGACTTCTCAAAACAACAACTAATATAAAGAAGGCAGGGTTTGTAAACAATGAGTAATTGAACCATCTCTGGGCAATATGGAGTAATTATGGGATGTACAAGGGCCAATTAGGGCTAACTGGGTTATTAGGGTTAATTACGAGTATTAATTATAGCTAATTAGGGTTGATTAGGACTAATTAGGATTATTTAGTCCTAATTATGGTTTAATTGTGCCGAGTAGTACTGATTAGTCCTAATTAGGGCTAATTAGGCTTAATTGGGTTATATAGGGCTAATTAATGTTAATGAGGGCTAGTTTCAGATAATTATAGCTAATTAGGGTTGATTATGACTAATTAGGATTATTTAGTCCTAATTAGGGTTTAATTGTGCTGAGTAGTGCTGATTAGTCCTAATTAGGCTTAATTGGGTTATGTCAGGGCTAATTAATGTTAATGACGGCTAGTTTCGAATAATTATAGCTAATTAGGGTTGATTAGGACTAATTAGGGTTATTTAGTTCTAATTAGGGTTTAATTGTGTCGAGTAGTGCTGATTAATCCTAATTAGGCTTAATTGGGTTATGTCAGGGCTAATTAATGTTAATGAGGGCTAGTTTCAAATAATTATAGCTAATTAGGGTTGATTAGGACTAATTAGGGTTATTTAGTCCTAATTAGGGTTTAATTGTGCCGAGTAATGTTGATTAGTCCTAACTAGCGCTAAAAATGTCGCATTAACCTGACTAACCTAAATTTAATGCACATTCAACAATCTCAATTCTGACACCTCATATAGGGTGTCAATATGGTGTCCGATACGTGTCTGACACCTCTGGACACGTGTCCAACACATACCGACACGTGTCCGACACCTCCAGACACGTGTCTGACGCCCACCGACACGCACCTCTAGACACATTGGCATACGTTAATTTATTTTTTAAATGTCAGACACCGTTGATCAGACGTGATGTCCTTGTCTACGCTAACTAACAGGTATCTCAATCCAATTGGGTCCTATCCTCCGTCAACAATCTCAATTCTTAAATGCTTAATGCAATAAAAAATTAACAAAAATCACACATTCAATCCAATTGGGTCCCATCCTCCTTCAATAATCTCAATATCTGAAATGCTCAATGCACAATTAACAATCTAAAATCATCAATTAACAACCTAAAATCATCAATTAATAATCGCAATTACTTCAAATGCACAGCTAAAACCTAAAATCATCAATTAACAACCTAAAATTATCAAACAAATTATCAATGTTCAAATGAGAAAAAATTGTTCAAAATGCACATATCTGATGCGCTTGAATTATTTCAATTTAGGGTTCGATTGTATTAGGGCATTCAATTTAGGGTTCAATTACAGAAATTTAGGATTCTATTGATTCAATTTAGGGTTCGGTTAATTTGGGGCATTCAATTTAGGGCTCAATTAGGGGGTTCAATTATTTCAATTTAGGGTTCGGTTGGATCAGGGCATTCAATTAGTTTAATTTAGGGTTCAATTCGATTAGGGCATTCAATTTAGGATTTAATTATGGTTCAATTACTTCAATTTAGGGTTCAATTAGGGGGTTCTATTAGTTCAAGTTAGGGTTCAGCTGATTTGGGACATTCAATTTAGGATTCAATTAGTTCAATTTAGGTATATGGGTATGTTTGCACCCACTGAGTTAATTATGCTATGTTTAGTATAGTATGAATTAGTTGGTGATGATGGAAGATCAGATTATGTTTCCCGGTTCTGACTGAGCATCTTCATCCAAGATTTAGGGTTTAGGGTTTAGGTATATGGGTATGTTTGCATAGTTTACGTATTATTCTTTTTTCTGGTGCAGAAATAGGGGTATGTGCATGCACGACGAGGCAGCCCCGCATTACATTGATATGATTGACCAGACAACACTTGGCCACCGGTTTATTAAAATCAAGTTCAATATCACTCCAAGAATTGGTTGGCAAATCGATCCCTTTGGACATTCTGCAGTGCAGGCGTACCTATTGGGGGCAGAGGTATGGTCTCTCTCCATTAAGGTCACAAAGTGACTCTTAATTCATCTAGGATTTCAAAAAGGTGGGGTTCTAAGAGTCTTGAGGTAATCTGGCGGGGTTCTAAGAGTCTTGGTTCATCTGCACAAGTTGGTCTTTTTTGTATCTTTTACATCTGTACAGCACCGGTATACCCATAAACTTAGGTTTGTAGGTACTTAGTTACAATTTTTTTCATGTATTGTTTGCAGATTTTTGTAGGTGCTTTCCCTGAGGCTTATGAACCTCCAAATGGCTTCTATTTTGAAGTTAACGACGATTCACCCATTGTCCAGGTAACTACTTGAGGAAAGCAACAAAATGTTGAAAGGCTCGGTTTTTTTTTCTAAACATCACTCATGAAACCAAATGAATGACAACATTTGTTTTTGAACTGAAGGATGACATCAACCTATTTGACTACAATGTCCAAGACCGTGTTCAGGATTTTGTAGATGCTGCTTTAGCACAGGTCAGCTGAGTGTACTTGCTCACTTTTCTCAAGCCTTAGAAAATGCATGAGTAATAGTAAGGGTGGTGTCTATGCCATATGTATCATCTGCGATACATTTAGGGAAGTACTTTAGCTAGTTGTTAGTTCTTTATGAACCATTGTTCTATGACAACAATCAAAAATTTAGATCTAAATGGAATGTAATGTGGGACTATGAATTGGAGTTTCAAGCAAAGAAATTGAACAAACATCTATCTGCAAGAACAAACATCTATCTGCAAGAACAAAGTCTGTAAGAATAGGCCCTATGGAACATGTAAATGAGGTTTGGGGGTGTATTAGAGTAGTAACACTAAAGCACTCTTACCATCCAAAATATCACTAACCAATCAAACCATATCAAACAATCTCATTAACGTACACCCCAATCAGAGATCCCCTTCTCGATTAACCATATCAAACAAAAAGCTTTGTAGGCTGATTAGCCAATTTGAAACTTATCGAAGTTGGCCAGAGCTCAAAGATCTAAGCAGACTACGCTAGATCGATCTGGTCGTTGAAGACTGGCCATGACGGCCGCCGAAGGTGGCGCGACGTCGGGGGGAAGATAGGGGTGTCACTAGGGCTGGGTTGCCGTAGAGGGGGTCGCCAAAGGTGAGTTGCCGTAGAGGGGGTCGCCGGGGGTGGGTTGCCGTAGAGGGGGTCGCCGGAGGTGAGAACGCCGGTGGGTGAGAGAGAGAGAGAGAGAGAGAAATGGAAGAAAGAAAAGAAAGAAAGCAGATCTTGAAATTAAGGACAAACCTATAGCGACGGAATAATTCTGTCGCTAATAGTCCGTCGGTAAACTTTCTAAAACTATTTAGCGACGGTTTTTCCGTCGTTAAAAGTCCGTTGGTAAAAGTCCGTTGGCAAATTCTTTTACCGACGGAATGGTCCGTCGATAAACTTTTTTAACGACGGATTTATGCGGACGGTAAATACCGTCGCTGAATCAGGCTTTTAGCAACGGAATTCCTTCCGTCGCTAAAAGTTCGTCGCTAAAGCCATCTTTTCTTGTAGTGTCCAATGGATATGCCCGGGGTTATGGGTAGACCTACTCAAAATACCAACCGCAGAGGCTATATTTGGTCGATACATTGCATGACATACATGAAATGGAATTAGAAAACTCTAGCCATGAAACATGTTTCTCCTCATTTTTGTTAACTTGATAGAAGGATCATTAGGGTAATAACTAGAGGATATGTGTCAAAATAGTCAATCCTGTAATTTTGTTTAAAACATTTGGTTACAAGTCTTGCTTCACATTTATCGATGGATCCGTCCGGCTTAAACTTTCACTTAAAGATCCATTTGCAGCGACTATAAGAAAAGTGGTTTTTTGCGATAGACTTTTAGCAACGGATGAAATCATGTCGCTGAAAGCTCTTTCAGCAACGGAATTTACCATTTGTAGAAGTTCGTCGTTAAAAACTTTCACCGACTGAAAAAACCGCCGGTAAAGGTATTTACTGAGTGCTTTTTATCAACGACAATTTAGCAACAGAGATACCGTCGTTAAAAAGTTTTTAGAAAATTTCTAATATTCGATCACTTTTTAAAAAAATTTAAGCGACGGAATATGACCATCTCTAACAATTCTGTTGGTAAAAGTGTTAAAAATATGACTTTTAGTTTTCTTTTTCTTATGTGAAATTATTATTTTTGAATAAATAAGTTTGTGCTCTTTTGTTAAAATTAAGAAAATGAATTGAGATTGTTTTTAAAATTTTCGGTCGAATGAACGTGGTTTCGTTCGAATCAAAATGAAGGAAAATGGTGTGTTTGGAGTTTTTGAAGTTTTTAGTAGACTAAAAAGTGCTTCGGCAGACTAAAAAGTGCTTCGGTCGAATAAAAATAGTTTGGCTTCAATTAAAAAAGGGTTTCGCTTCGAATGAAAAGATTTTTGTGTGTAAAATGAGCTACTGAAGTTTTCGGTCGAATTAAAAGTTTTAATTCGACTGAGAACTAATTTTCGTTTCGAATGCAAAACAAAAACAAAAAGTTTCTGAAGTTTTTAGTCAATGAACAGTAACTTTTAGTCGAATGAACTGTATTTTCAGTCGAATTAAAACTATTTTTTGTCGACTAAAAATTGTTTTCGGTCGAATTAAAAGTGTTTTCATTAAAAGTATTTTTGGTCGAATTAAAGATATTTTCGGTCGACTTAGAAGTGCTTTCGATCGAATTAAAGGTGTTTCGGTAGAATGAAAAGTGTTTTAATTGAGAGAAGAAACGGCTGAAGGATTTAGTCTAATTAAACTTGTAATGCTTTGAATGAATAGTGTAATTTTTCACCTCTGTTGGATTCGGTCGACTGAAAACTATTTTCGGTCGAATCAAAACTTAAAAATTTTTATCCCCTATAAATAGCTTTCTTTTCCCTTTTCTAGCCTTTTTGGTGGTTCCCTATTCCTTTTTCTCTTACGGTGGAGAGAGAGAAAGAGAGAAGGCTTGGGAAGTTCGGGAGCTCTATGGTGGAGCTTAAGGATTGGTATTTCTCAAAGGCTTGATTAAGGTAAGGGTTTAATCTTCGAAGTTCAAATCAACGATAGACCAATCGTTCATGTAAGTCTTTATATTCTTTTGAAATCCAAACTTCTTCAAATGGAGATAAGTGATTCTTCCTCTCCTTTTTGTTTTGAACTTTGTTAAGAATGACTTGTTATCAATTCTATGATTTGTGAAAATCAAATTCCGTCAAATTTGTTTGGCCTCAGAATTTGACATATTGATATCACTCGTTTCAGTGATTTATGATTGTCATTATTTCGTAAACTCTACTTATTATTCGACAAGTCCGTAATTTAAAATGTTATTTTGAAATCTTGAATATGGTTTGAAATGTCCGATATTTGATAATGGTTATTTTGACATTTTGTTTTGGTGACTTTATGAGCCATGTCACAGTGTATGTGACTTATTTCCGACTTATCCACGTGGATTGAAATGTAGGCTAGCTTAGGGGAGTTGAGTTAGAGATCGCGATCTTACTTTCTGAACCGGCCTCATATGTCAGGAATGACATATGTGACCACTTTCTAAACCGGCTTCATATGTCATGCATGACGCATGTGACCACTTTCTGAATGGTTCTTTAGTGTCTATTTATGTACTCAGATATATTTTGGCATTTGATATTTGGTATGACATCTCTACTGTCTGTCTCCGTACTTAGATATATTTTGGCATTTGATATTTGGTCTGATATCTCGATTGTCTATCTCCATACTCAGATATATTTTGGCATTTGATATTTGGTCTGACATCTCTACTGTCTGTCTCCGTACTCAGATATATTTTGGCATTTGATATTTGGTCTGATATCTCTAGTGTTTATATCCGTACTCAGATATATTTTAGCATTTGATATTTGGTCTGATCTCTGTTCAGTTGAAACTGGCGTGCCTTGAAATTTGTTTATTCAGATATGTTTTGACATTCAAAATCTAGTTTGATTATCAGTTCCGTTGAAAAATTTTGTGTCCGTTGAAAACGTTTGATTATCAGTTCCGTTGAAACACTTTGTGATTTCAAATTTTCGTTTCTCAGATATTTTTGTTTTGTTTGATTGGTCGTTTGAGCGACTTTACTGGGTATTTGGCTCATTCCCTTATAATTTTTCCACTCAGGTGATTAGTAGGTAAGATTTCGGATTCGAAAGGCTAGTTGTGTGACCAAGAGTTAGCTGCTTTATTTCAGAGTTAGTACTGACATTTAAGTATAACAACTAAGACAAGTTAGTATTACTTAGGTTTTGTTTTGAAAATCTGTGTTGGAGAAATTTTGGATTGTATAAAAGCTTTGGGCCCTATGTCAGATATTGATGTATTTTTAACTTAGATTGAGCTATGAGTGGATAGATGCGTACAATAATGATTGTATATTATTCTGGAAAGAGAATAAGAACTTGACACGTTCTCTAGTATGTGATCATTCGAGGTACAAACTGGACAGAAAAAAAAGAAAAACATTGCATGGAAGGTATTGCGATATTTTTTGGCTACCCTAAGGCTTCAGAGAATGTACTACTCCTCCAATATGGCTGAACATATGAAGGCTCACTGTGAGACTTGTAGCAACGATGCTGATGTGCTGACACACCCAGCTGATGAAGAGGCGTGGAAGGAGTTTGACCGCAAGCATCCAATCTTTGCTTGGGAAATTTGGAATGTTAGACTTGGTTTGGCAACAAATGGGCTCAATCCTTTCTAACAGTCTAGCACTCCCTACTCCACATGACATGTTATTATTGTCCCGTATAACCTTCCATCAGGCATATGCATGAAGAAGCCATACATGTTTTTGTCGTTGCTTATTTTGAGGCTGAAGAGTCCCGGTAAGGACATAGATGTGTATTTTAGGTCGTTGATTGATGAGCTAAAACAACTATGAAATCATGGAGTCGAAACATATGATGCATCCCTTAAACAGAACTTTCAGATGAGGGCTGCTTTGATGTGGACTATACACGATTTTCCCGCATTGGGAATGACGTGTGGCTGGAGCATACATGGAAAGTTATTATGCCCTGCTTGTATGGGCGTGAACCCCGATCATATGCTAAAGCACTGCAGAAAGCCCTCGTGGTTCGGATGTCATTGAAAGCGTTTGCCACCAGATTATCAGTTTTGTAGGTAGAAGAATAAATTCGACGGGATAATCGAGCGTGAGATTGTCACACTGGACTACCCATTTGGTGAAGAAGTATTCTCACATCTAGAGGCACTTGATACTAACATACCATACGGTAAGGGTGTACCGAATCAGAAGATTTCAGGATACAGGAAAGAGCACAACTAGAGAAAATAGTGTATTTTCTGGGAGTTAGCCTACTAGAGGACAATCATTATCCGAAACAACATGGATGTGATGGATATGATGCATATTAAGAAGAATGTTTTTTAGAATGTGTTCAACACAGTGATGAATGTCAAGAAAAAATCGAAAGATCACCTCAAAGCGAGAAGGGATCTATAACAATTGGGTGTACGCCGTGAATTACATCCTTGGACAGTCAGCGGGAGGACGATACTTTCAGAAGCACCTTACTGTCTAGACAAGAAACAGGTGGAGAAGGTCTGTCAGTGGGTTAAGAATTTGAAGCTTCTGGATGGGTTTACATCCAACATATCTCGTTGCTGCAATATATTGAAATGCAAGTTCCAAGGGATGAAGAGTCACGACTGCCACGTATTTATGGAAAGATTCATTCCTATTGCCTTCCGAGAACTGTTGCCAAGGGTTGTATGCGAGACTTTTACTGAATTATCTTATTTCTTTCGAGATATATGTTCTTCTACACTCCAGGTGAGTAACATGGATGTGCTTGAGAAGAATTTTGTGGTGACAATTTGCAAGTTGGAGAAAATCTTCCCACCTTCGTTCTTTGATTCAATGGAGTATTTGTCTGTTCACTTGGCCTATAAAGCTAAGATGGGTGGACTTGTGCAATATTTGCCTGTCACTTGGCTTATGAAGTTAAGATGGGTGGACCTGTGCAATATCAATGGATGTATCCATTTGAGAGGTAATCCTTAAACTTGTTACAGTTGTTCGTTTGCACTTAATGCAAGACTTGCTATCCTTGATATTCCACCTAACTCTATTTGCTAAACTTCTAGGTTCATGTTCCATTTGAAGAAGAAAGTCCGTAATAAAGTTTGTGTTAAGGGCTCAATTGCTGAGGCCTGCGTATTGGAAGAGCTTGTTAACTTTTGTAGCCAATATTTTGGGCCTAATGTTGATACAAGGTTAAATTATCTAGGCCGAAATGACCCCAGAACTAGCACAAATTTCAAAGGGCAATTGTCAATATTAAGCAGTCAGGCAGTCTATTCGGACTAACCTATACTCGATGGCTAACAGATGAAGAATACAGTTCTGCAACAATATACGCGCTTCTTAATTGTGATGAAGTTTCAGCATTTGTTGAGTAATTAAAAATGTGTGATAAGTGAGTCAACTATATTGATTTGCAGTGAGTTCGATACGGAATCTTTAATCACTGATCCCCCGGACTTGAATCTCATCGGAAATCATAATTTGGACAGTGGTTCAAAAGACGTGTAAGTCTTTAACCAAAGTATATTATGTGTTATATACAGTTATGTGGTTTATTAGTATACTGATTTATCCTTAATTTTTATCGTCATCTACAATAGGTTCAGTCGATCGATAAACCAGTAGCATCCTACTTGAAATTACTAGCTCAAGGCCTTAATAATTAAAACAAGCATCTTGTCATGGAGGCTATATCATCAACGGGTTTAGGTTTAACGTAAAAGATGATGACAGAACAAAACAAACGTAAAATAATGGATTCTTGGTCAACGGTGACTGTTATGATGAGAATTGCATGGACTTTTATGGACAGCTAGATGAGATTGTTGAGCTAGCATATTTGGATTCCAAAAATTGCATCGTAATGTTCAAGTGTACTTGGTTCGATGTCACATGCAGTAGAGGAATCTTGTTAGCTCGCAAGGGATTGTAGATGTCAATGTCAAGTCAAGACTTACATCAGATGAGCTGTTTGTGTTTGCTAGTCAAGCTACACAAGTCTTTTACGTAGAGGATGTCTCAAATCCCAAATCTCATTGGTGTACAATTATCAAGTCCAAGAAATCGCCCGTGGCATATGACAGTGAGCTAGACACATTTCAAGCCGACTAGGCACCTGTCTTGGTACTTGTTGAGGTGAACAACGAGGAGGACGCTCTTCCTTTTCAACCAACACTTCATGTAGGAGAAGAAGTCGTAGATGTTGACGTGGAAGACATGGAAAGTGTTAAAGATGATGTGGCTGAGTCTACTGACGAAGAGGATGAATTACAAGATGAAGAGGACGACTAGTCTCACGAAGAAGAGGATGACGAGTCTGACGATGAAGATGATGATGATTCTCAAAATGAAAATGATTGACTTGTACTGTTGTAACATGCATTGTTTTAGTACTTAGTTCATATAGTATTTTTATACTCGGTTCATATACTGTTCTAACATATTATGGACTATAATTGTTTTTAATGTGTTAATTTTTTTGCACTTTATCTATACAAAGTCAATTATGGATATATTACGGGTTATTCGTGGTCGGGGTGGACGCCGATCTGTCTCCTCCCTGATGGCTGCCATTTGTTATTGCCCGTTGATGACGAGGCACATAATGCTCACATACAGCAGACGAGGTCGTTGCCCCATTCGTTGCCCCAACCCCACGTCGATTCCTCCCACTCGCGTTTGGTTCTCCTTCTTCTATGTGCTCTACCTCAGGCATATTTGATAATGGTGTTTAGTCATAATGCTAGCCTTATATTTAAATTTGAACTGTATTAATGTTGGTTTTTTGTAAGATCTCGACAATGCCGTGGACCGACACGCAGGGTGCCATCGACCCCCAGTTGAACAGAGAGTTACTCTCACCCAGGAAAGCCAAAAAGTAAAAAAAAAATCACATCATGCCGTACTTACATTCTTCAATTCTGATAGTTATTACGGTTCACTTATGAAAAGCATTTATTTCTTTCTTTATCAGGATCCTGGAGACTCTGGCGAAGATGAAGATCGGCGTCCTTGTGAAGGGCCAATTCTTTGAGCCACGGCTATACTGGAAGGATGTGATGCTGGGATGAGGGAGTCCTTATAGGAGGAGTGGCTGGTACGGTTGACCATTTTTGTCGGTCATTATTTGTTTAATTAAAATGTAGTGTTTAAATTAATCGTATTAATTGTGTAATTGGATGTCTTGTAGGAGAGTTTTGAGTTTGAGTTGCCTGAGCAGTAAGCGTGGGGGCGCATGCTTTTTTGCCTATATCGATAAGAATTATTGCTGATGGCTGCACGACGTACGGGACCACGCGAAGAAAATACTACCCGAGGGTGCCCCGATGGAGGAGTTGAAGGGATATTCCCCTCATTAGATATCTCTAGCTGTAAGGGGGCAGATGGTTGATCGGTGGAGGACTGATCCAGCCTGAGAGGCCAAGAGTAGGAGTGGGGCTAAGAACAGACATGAGAAAGATCCCACACACACGGAAGGTCGGTGGCTCACAACGTCATCCGACACAAGAATGCGTTTGAGCACCTAGACTTGGAGACGAACAAGGTCATAGCTCTGACGTATAGTCAGATGCACGTGAGGAAGAAGGATAAGGACTATGCACACCCGGGGGGGGACTTTGTTTCAGATATTTCTCGGCAGATCGATGTAAGTTCAAGTTAATTTGTTTAATTTGTTAAATTATTTTCTTTGTATTCAATGTTTGTTTTTTAATGTTTTCAAATCTTTAAATCACTATTTTGCAGGTCTTGTATGAACAGATTAGGTGGTCCAAGCAGTAGTCCAGACAACCTTTAGCGTCACGAGTAGGGGTATGAGTACGTGGGGTACGAGTACTTGGGTATTGAAGCAGTGGCTGGATACACCGGAGGTGGCCAATAGGCCGAAAGGCTGCGTGCGCGGCTTGCCTAGCACAACTGCATGTGTCATGATAAGAGCATCCCCACCCCCTACTGCCCCTCCATAGACACAGGCATCGACTGCGCAGCGACCGTTAGACGAGGATATGAGATCTGCTGCATTGCTACGGATGTGTTTAGAATGATCAGGTACAAACACCACATACATTTACTAAACACTATATATGATTTCTATCAAGATTTAATGCATCCGTGACTTTACATACAACGCATTGCTGCTGAGCATGCCGAGCCAGATCCAGATCACAATGCCCCCGTGGATGAGGACGATTAGCATGATCCAGATTAGGGATTCGAAAACTGATGAGCCCCCTTCTAGCTATTTGTATCCCACTCCCGTGCCATCCTGAACTTTGTATACATTTTATTTTTCGATTAGTATAGAATTTGTAAAGTTATATATTTGCATTGGTTTGTTTTAGGGTTAAATAATTACTGATGGATCAGAAATTATTTAACCCTAATGTGCATTTGCCAGATTGAGAATGGTTGTTGAGAACTTGAATTTGTAATTACAGGTTTGGACATTAAAAAAATAAAAAAAATCTTAAAAAATAGTTTGACTTTTAGCGACAGATTTATTCCGTCGCTAAGGTTCGAGCGATTTTATTCCGTCGTTAAAGGTTCGAGCGATAGAATAAATCCATCCCTAAAGGTTTACTTTTAGCTACGGAATTTCCATCGCTAAAGGTTTCCTTTATCCGTCGCTAAAAATTAATTTTCTATCGCTAAATATTTAATGTAATAGATTATTTTTTTAAAAAGAAAATAAATTAAAATAAGGAAAATATATTTTGTGATGGAAATTCCGTCGCTAAATGTATTAATATGTTCGTCGATGAAAGTCGATTTTTAGGCAACAGATTTCAAAATTCCGTCGTAAAACTTTTAACAACGGGGTTGTAGGTAACAAAATTTTAGCGATAGGGTGTTTGTTGGTAAAGGCTTTTGACGACGGATATAGGGCTTTTAGCGACAAATATGTCCGTCACTAAAAGCCTTTTTTCCTGTAGTAAGCTAACTACTTTAAACTCTGGTGGTAAATACGTCAAAACACAACTCTGGTTTGATAATACCTAATCCATTCCATTAATTATAGCTTCTTGCCTTAGGGAAAAATCTCGAGACATTATGGCTTCTTGATGTGTCAGATGGCCATGCTAAGAGGAATAATCTTCATTTCTACCATCCTCAACTATAGATTAGTAGCTAGACCATATGAGTTTCTATTCTTACTTCTCCTTAGTTCGCCACCTCCCCCCCCCCCCCCCTAAATAGGTTCAAGTTTATCCTCATTGATTGTCATTTGTCCATTTCCCAGTGAAGGAGTTCCCAAAAAAATTTCATATATATCTAGATTACAAAAAATATTTTTGGCTAAAAGATTTTGTAGATTCCATCGTTATGAATCTATACGCCTTGCTATGTGAGCATATACTATGAAGACATATTCAATTGACTTTACCGTAGTTTCAGTCACTCAGTTGGCCTAACTCGTGCTTCACCCCCCCCCCCCCCTAATCTTGATGGTCAAATAACTTGGACGTCATGATTGGACACCAAAGAGTTGGCCTAAAAAAGGTGATGTTGGATTAGATCACTTCACTTTTTCCCTTTAAAGTTGTCAAACAACAAATTAGATTGAATGTTTCTCCAAGACAACTGAAGAACTATTGCATATCTTTTACACATTGTACGACTAATTATTGTCCTTATATAATTTTTTATGTTCGGTATAAAGAAAATCTGGATTGTTAAAAAAAAATTTAATGTTGCTAGGACTAACACTTATGGACCCAAGAAATTATGGGTATCAAAAAATTAGATCTAAATTTTGATTGTGGGTTTTTCAAAGCAAAGGCAAATAATTAACAACAAGGAGAAGCTCCAAAAAGGAAATTTGGGGGGGGGGGGGGGGGCAACAAAAGGTAAATCTTCAGGGGGGGTAAACATTCCAAGATTGGCGCTACTTCAAATGAGGAGAGTCTTTAACCTTCCCAAAAAGCATGGAACTTCAAGAAAACCTCTCGTGAGCTAAATTCCTTGGTAATTAACCAAGAGGGTAAAACTTAGCTCTGATCAATATTGTTCTATATGCTAAACTTATACATCATGAAGCATACTTACATTGTCATATTTATTTCTCAAGATGTAAATAACTTGATTGTGATGCATTCATCAAACTATGGTCAAAATTGTCACATCATTTATTCTTTACTTCATTATCTTATAATCTTGGATATATCTTAGATTAAAATGGATATGAACATCTTGCACTTATATCAAAAATATTGATTATTGACGGAAACTGTTGGCTTTGTTGGAATTCCATGTCGAATAAGTGCTTATGTCATATTAATGCTTCACATTGTTAATCTTACACAAACTCACCTTTTGGTGATGTCAAAAGGGGAGCATGGCTCTGTTATAATTTTGGTTGTTTTTGTTAGATATTGTTGGCATCAATTACGAAGGAGCATAATTGGACATGGTACGTGCATATATTCTGACTAGATAAGGGAACTTACATAGGGAGCATATTTGAACATGGTACTTGCATATATTGTAACTAGATATGGGAGCTTAAATACCTCAGTTACTTACTATCTTGTGAATATGAAAGAATTTTTTTATATTTTCTATACGGATTCATAAGTTATATGCACCTCGTGCAGTTATCTTGCTTAAAGCTATCTTTTCACACACGCATACCCTTCTCTTTTTGTTGACAACAAAAAAGGGTTACCTAATCTTGATTTTATGTGCTATATACTTGTGTGTTGAATACCAGAGCAAGAGCATATCTTGTTTTAGCAAGGGGTAACTATGAGCTTAACTGTTATGCGAGATAATTTACACATCTTGAGTATACTAGAAATGATTGAATGTTCTAAGTATCATTAATGTTGCACTTAATTGACTATCTTTTGATGCATTTTACCCTATATAGAATCTGTGTTTGGCATCATCAAAAGGGAGAGATTATTGGCTTTATGGTTTGATAACATAGGTTTGCATCTAGTTTTTGATGATAACAATAACTGGTTATGTTCTAATGTTTGCTTTGAGTGGTTTCTTAGTAGGTACATACATACTATGAGGGCCTCGGTTTTAACCTAGCTATAAATCTCATTTGATGCTTGTTAGTATGCATGTAGTGTGAATATCTTTCTTGGTGAAAGATCTAATGTAATGTAGTTGCTGATGCATTGAGTAGAAAGGCTTTGGCTGCACACTTGATGATAAAAGAATGAAAATTGTTAGAAGATGCATGCATTTGGAAGCCTCGACTTCTTAAGACGGGTATTCTCTTTGCTAATATTAGCGTGCAGCCTGATAGAAACTCAAAGAAGCACAAGCACGAGATTCAGAAGTACAAGCTATTGTGAAAGATAGACGTGTGTCAGTTGTCGGCACATAAGGCCAGCTCACAAAGTAGCCATTGCATGTTAACTCTTAGTTTTAGAGATTGAGTATGTCTGTATGTTTTAGAGGGTTCTATTGTTGAGGGTTCTAATGTTGTCTACACTACATGGGTGTATAAGGTTTGCCATAGAGGATGCATTGGTAGCAAACAGTAGGCTCTCTTTCCCCTATAACAAATAAAGATAGTTTTACTAATGTTCCTGAGTTTGTGGATAAATTACAGTTAAATATGTAGTTTTTACAAAGTTGACACTCATATTTAGAATGTGTATATATGTGTAATGTTAGGGCTCCGTGACCTAGCTGACGATTTTGGCTTATGTGGTAATTCCTTACTTTAAAAATGGCAATACGATTCTTAGTCTTGTGAATATGTGTATCTTTATATGCAATACTTGAGTGCCAATGTCAGCCAAGTGCAAGAATGTGTTCCCTCTTTCTTGATGCTCCTTTAGAAGAGACAGACCAAGTTTCTTAAGAACAGACAAAAGAAAGCAAAGAGACAGATGGTGGCAAGACAAAGACGAACAATAGATATCATAATTTCATAAAGGTAAGTTTTGATTTTCATGCTTGGGTAAGATTATAGGGTTTAATTTCAGGGTTTGGCTTTAGTTTTAATATTTCACAAATCAAACGTTAAATCAAACTCTGGAATGTGGGTGATTTGAGGGCTTAACTTTTGTGCGGGAAAATTGTGTGGAGTACTCCTATGGTTTGGACATGTTGCAAAAAGATCCATGGAATTACGAAAGTTGCAAATGGCCTCCTATGGCGTCAATTTTGTTGGAAGCGTTAGAGAAATCGTTCAAGTTGACGGTGCGTGATGTTCACTATCTTAGAAAGTACTTTTGATAGAAGTGAAGACAGAAAAGAATACAAGTACCCTCCCTTTCTTTTTCTCTCCCACTCAATTCCCAGCTTCTTCTCCGATCCAACCAAAACCCAACTTTTAGACTAGAAAAGCTAGGTTAATATGAAGGTTCGAAAGTATGTACACCATGTGTTTGACACAATGCTATAATGAAATTTTCTGCCATACAAGAGCCTTTTGCACATATTTTAGAGGTACACGTCAATGTCTTCCTCAAGCATGGGCCAAACAAGCAGTATTATAACAAACCAAAGTTGAATTATGAGAATGAATACTGAGATTGTAGATTAAGAGCAGCCATAAAGGTCTCAGAATCAAATGAAAATCGCTATAAGTTATCCAATGTATGCGCAAAATAGAAATGTAAAATGTGGACTTGTTACCAACTAACTTTCCTAAAGGTGTTGCAAGATATGCCCCTCAGCAATTGAACGTCATGTTGATGTGGATATACAGGAGGAAGTGATTGCATTGAGGGAGAGTGGAAGGGTCTGAGGCAGATGATACATCAGCTTGGAAAGGGCAACAGATTGCATAAATTTGTTGTTGTAGTATGTTTCTTTTTATGCGTTTGGTGTCTTCAGTTATACTAAAGTAGTTATGTGAGAAACATAAGAATCATGCTCTATGTTGTAAATTTATACCCTAATGCAAGAAATGTTTTAGCTCCTCTCTATTTTATATGGAACTGTGTAAACATGCTAAGTTATCTGACATACATCATAAGAAACATGCAGACTGCGTAAGAAAATGGCAAGGCAAGTAAACATTCTTGTCATTGCTTCATAACAACTATTTTATATGCAGAAGCTAGCTTCAAAAGGCAAAATGGCATTAAAGCTCTCATTACTTCAAGATGCTATCATTGACATGCATGATGGATCAACCCAAATACACCGAAAAGCCTCACAAGCACAATAAAGACAATCTGCTCAAAATGTCCATCACCACACTTATAACCTAAAAACTAGTAGTTTCTTCTACTGAAATACATAACTAATTACCTACTTATGAGAACATCTCAATTCAGATAAGTGACACACACAGTATGACCGTTATTATAAGTCCACGTACTTGTTGCATTATGCACATCTATGTCATATGCATAACAGTTGGTGCACTAGTAATCTGTGAACAACAATAAGAAATAGTCTCTGAACAACAATAAGATACCAAATCAAAACATGAAAGCGAAAACATCAAAGTAGTATAATTGCACACGAAACTACTTATATTTATATCATGTACACCACTTGAAGTCTCAGTAGCCACACCACTTGGAGTCCCACCAGCCTATTAACATGCATAATCCAAGATATTTACATTTCCTCCGCCTCCCACTTTACCAGCACCAACTCCAACAGCAGCCTATGAACAAGCATAATTTAGAAAATTAAAAACCAAAAATGTAATGAGATTTTAATTTAAACACATGCAGTAAAGTACTTACATTTTCTCTGGCTCTTCCTCTGCCTTTTCCTCTTTCCCCTGAAAGCAGCTCCTTCATCAACACCAATTTTAACACCTTCACAGGCAACATTTCCTTTACCTTTTCCTCTTATAGTGACCAATTTCATTGCATGTTGTCCACCTTCCCCTATCTTACCTTTTTTGCTTGGTGCTTCATTTGCATCCCTCCTCCTATCTTTTCTTGGTCTTCCATGGTGTCTTCTCAATTGTGGTGGTAAGACAATAGAAGGCTGCATATTTATTGGATGCTAGAAGCTACTTTTTGGTACAAAGAAATCATTTCAGGGTAAGAGTTTACATGCATATCCTTCTTAAAGTAAGGATCCGCATAGTCCTTATGTTTTTGCCTCTTGCAAGTGATGCAAGTCAGGAAAAATGTCTACATGGTATCCCACTAACATCCAGAGTCTATAGTCAAATGTCTTCCTCTGAAGATTCACAAATTACTGAAGATTGTAATCCTCGACCTGAAACTCAAACTCACCCAGAAACTAGAAGACTATACTTCCTTGAAGCTTCCTTCATCACACTTCATTTGGATATAAATTTTGGTCCCACTTCCTTATCCTAAGCGTAACCATGTTAAGCCTAAGCATAACCTTCTTATGAAACCTAGTCATCAACCTAAGCCTAAGCTGCTCAATCAAGGTCATCATTGGCATGATCTAAGATCCCCCAACCAAATGTTAAGACACTCACTTATGTTATTTGTTTTGCTATCATACTTAACCATTATGTCAAAAACAAATCTTGACCATGTAAAAATAGGCGGTTTGAACAACCACTAATATGATTCTTCTTTTAAATCTTTGATTTTTTGCATAGTATACTTGAAGTTAGGACCACTGTATGCTTTTTCATCCCTCCAAAAAACTCTTCATTAAGTTAAGACATGGAAAGTTTAGCCTTAAATTAGCAAAAATATCCTTGCACTCTTATACATCAGGGAGTTCTAGATCGGTTGCCCATCTATGACCCTTCTGCCTATCCTGCATAAAGGTCCATAGTTGACCTTCCTTACCTTACCCAATTTGATTTTCAAGTAGTTCAAAGAAGAAAATCCAACAATCTTTTGTTTCACTTCCTACACAGCAAATGCTACAAGAAAAAACCCATTATTTCCATCAATAGTACAGCAGATAGCAACAAACCACCATATGTACGTTTTAAGTGGTAGCTATCAAACTCAATCCAGGGTCAGCAACACTTTGTAAAGCCATTGATCCTACCAGGGAAAGTCGATCTCTCATACTTTATGGCTACCACTATAGCAGGATTAGATCTTCTCACCATCTCTTTATACTTTGGCAATAACTTATAAGAGTCAGAATGACCAGCATCAATCTCATCCTTTGCTACCTTCCTAGCCCTATAAACCTACATTCAACTTGGTAAGATACCTTTAATTCCTTAGCTCTACAATCATTCCAGAGAATTTCATGTCTAAATTAGCTATAAGAACATCAACCAATTTTTTGGCTACCCAAGGAGAGTTAGCCTCTAATAGCGTACTTGATCTTACACGTGCATGTATAGGATTAAGCTGTTTAATCCTAGAAGTTATATCATTTGTACATATAGAAGCATGAATTCTCCACTTCTACCCCTCAGCAAATGTGTAACCCTAATCTTATCACTTTTGTCTCTCACTAAGTAAATCCTTCTTGAATTAAGAGTTTATCAAAGCCACCTAAATTAACTGACATTGTTAAACAACATTCCCTGCTTGAGCAAAATAGCTTGCCCAACTTCTTTAGCAAAAGGCTTTCCTCAAACTTCGGGTGAATAATGTGGTTCACAATCATCACTGTTCTCATATTCAGGCATGTCACCTGTTACACCCTTAGCAAACTCATTTCCAAGGGTGTCACATGCAACAAATTCATCAGCTTCTACAGGGTCACTCCCTACTGAGTCTATATCCTTAAACTCAAGGACATAAGTGATATTATCACAAAAAACAAGATGCCTCATAATCTTTAATAGTTCATTGAAAATCTAAACAATTCAAGGGATAAATTCATTTTACAGCATAGCTTCCCTTTGGTTGTCCTTGCATTGGTTTAATCGTTTAAAGTTGCCATGGTATGAGCCACAACTAGCCATTGTAACCTCCTTACTTGATTACTTGGAATATATGTAGTGCTACAAAAGAAAGTAATCAACCTCTATTTATATACACAAAATCAATCTTAATTATAGAAACTATTAATCTGAACCTGTGATTGTACGCTACCTTGAAAAGATCGACATGGTGTTATTAAAGGAGAAGGTGCACCTAAGGCACAAAAGGTCCCCAGAGCTTAGACGCAAAGCGCAAGCATGCTTCTTTTTTAAGTGAGGTGCAAAATAAAAATATATAGATATTTATGCATTAAAGAAATAAAATCATGTAAAAAATTCAGAACACGGCAATTCAACAAACTTCCAATATTAGAAATTGTTTCAATTTCAATGAGAAGTTATTAATCTTAAGTGACATGACACCTCCATCCTTATCATCTGTAAAGGGCAAAGCAACAACACTTTTTTCAAATGGAACCACAGGCTCGAAGCCCGGTAGAGATTCCTCCTTTATTTTATCTTCTTTGTCTATATGGTGAACTAAAGGAGTAGGTCTACTTGTACAGGAGCAGCACTACACAACGAGGCACTAGCACACTGTACAACAACAAGAAAATTAATTGATTGGGATTTTAGGCTTTTTGGTTTAGATATTGATTTATGATGTTATGAAAGTGACAATTAAAAACAACTAACAGTTGAGATCATGCCATGATGACAAAAAGCAAGGACTTGACTTTTCGGGATTTGTTTTGCACCTTCACCGCCACCTACCTTATGCCTTTTGCCTAGGCGCACGCCTCTTTGAAGGAGCTACACCAAGCCCTAGGCAAGACGTGCTCCGGTGGTTTATGCCTAGGCGCCCTTTTAAATAATTCTAGATAAACATTATAATATGAACATTCACTATAATCATCCATACCAAATATAATAATACTAAAAACAGTAATCAACCAATAATAACTTTAGGCTGTACATTTACATACTAAGAAATTGAAGGTGTAGGAATGACATGCTCCTTCTCGATCATGATACTATTTGTGTTAACGCTGAAACCTAATGTGGCGTTCGGATCGCCTTCGAGGACCCCCAAAGAATTCTTTTACTACTAATTTTGTAAGAAGGAGGTGGAATCAGAATCAACATGGAGTTGCGTCTTCTCCACAGAAGATGCCTCTTGTTTTGTTAAAGGTAAACGTAAGGCAAAAACCAGTACAAGATGTCAGTGATCTTAGTCTTGATCAGATGCACGCATTCAATTCAGATTAATCAGATTGTGAAACCAATACTATCAATGAATTAAGGAGAAGTTACAACAAGTTTGCAAAGAAAATGATTTGTTCGTCAAGCTATATTGTTGCTAAAAAAAATCACAACGGAGGCTCATAGAGGAAACCTAGAATATAATCAACAAACTTCCATGGATGACAAGGAGGGAACCGGTAGGGCGCGTGGAATTCACGTTTAAGTAAACGCGCCTTATGTGCAAAGTGATGAAAGCGGTCACATCCGCACACGAGGGGTTAATCCTTATGTGGCAGATTAATCGCATGCACATATTGGGAATTAATCTGTTTTTCAAGCAGAGTTGGCATGAAATTCAGATAAGACTACGGGTATGTTTGATAATGCTAAACCTTATATCACTTAAGAAAATTAATTCCTACAAAAAAATAGACAAAAGTCAGGGTGGACTTCATAGTTATTAATACCGTATCGGAGTGTGTACCTTTTTTTCCATAAAATGGTACGTAACGGTACTGGTACTGTCTCGAAATTTTCATCAATATTATATATATGTAACATTCATTATTGGCGAACTAACAATATATACATATATTTTTTTAGTCACAGTTCTCTAGAATAAAATGTTTTTCCTATAGAGCTTGAATTACCTTAGTTTTTAAATAAACTATTGGTTCTCAAATAAGTTGTTTATCCCATCATTTTCAACAATCTCTTTCGCAAATTCTTATGTAAGACTAAGAATGAGTTGTTTGTTCAATAATAACATCTTTGAGTTCAAGAATAAGATGTTTTTCTGGGTGCGTGCGCGCATGGATAAAACAGTACATTAGTTCATCCCACCCTTTTCGACGATCTCTTTTGCAAATTCTTATGTAAGATTAAGAATTAGTTGTTTGTTCAATAATAACATCTTTGAGTTCAAGAATAAGATATTTTTCTGGGTGTGCGCGCGCGTATGTAAAACAGTACATTATGTAAATGAAAGAATATGATCAAAGCTTCTAGGTTGAAGTACATCAAAGTTAAGTGAAGATTGAAAACTTATCAAGCAAGATTTTACAAATTATAATGAATAAGAGGCTATAGAGGCTTTGATTGGTATTACAAACTTAGAGTATTTTTCTATTTAGTCTGTATATGGTCAATTAAAAAATTTTCTACCAAAATTTGTCACATTTACATCTTTTAAGGGGACCGGTACAAAACATACTATCTTGACCAGTACGTAGTTTTTGGCCGGTATAACCGGTACAGAGCGGTATTTTGATCGGTACAAAATGTAAGGGATACCGTATCAGTTAAAGGCAAAGCGGTACGTACCAGCCGGTACGACCGGTACCGGTACGATATTGATAACTATGATGGACTTACTTAATGTTGATCACTTAATTTTAAGTGTGATAGTTAAAAGACACTACCACCTCTGCCATACCGTCGTTGTTGTCACCACGTCCATTTTTGTCAAAATTATCTAAAGATCCATCACACTACAACTACTGCCACGATCGCTATGTCGTCGCCTATCGCTATCATCACAATTATCAACACCACGTCTTCACACACCATTACCGCCACCATTGACATTTTTTCATCTCTGTCGTCGCCGCTACCACTACCACCATTATTATTTCATCATCACTGCCACTACCACCACCAACACAAATTTACCCCCCCCCCCCCCAAAAAAGTTATAAAGTACATAAACAAATGCATAATTTTGATAAAATGGATAAATTTGTAAATATACAATTTTCATACATCTGTTTTTGGTTTACTAAAGAGGTTAACTTATTTTTCAGTAAAAATTCAGTCACTTAAAGTCTTCAGTTTCACGAATTCAGCGCTTAACTTTTTTAGCAATTAAATTTCAGTTTTATCAAACAGTCCCTACATAAACAATTGTTACAGGCCGAACATATGCCTCAGTATTACAACCAATTAGAGAATAATCTGAGCGGTTAAAATTGGACTTTATTGGTCCTCAACACATTAATGGTGTCCAAGGTGTTGAGTATTCCATGTAAGATGTTGAAAATGACATGACGCAATGGCAAAGTTTTGTTGGTGTCTATGTTTTGGGATCATGGCCGAAGTTCCATGTTACCAAATGTTTTTTGCAACGAATTTGGAAAAGGTTTGGGACATTTCAGCTAAGTCTCCTCAAAATCAGGAGTTTACATTGCTAAGTTTCTTTCTGAGGATGCATACGCCCAAATCCTTGAATTGGGTCCATGGTCATGTGGTAACAAATCGTTAATCATCAAGCTATGGACACTAACTGTCTCTTTTGAGAATGAGGGGTTGAGTACACTACATATACGACTAACACTACCCAATCTACCACTCCAATTCTCGTCTGCTTCAATGTTCACTAGAATTGCCAATTCAATTGGCACACCATTGTTCAGGTTGTTGTTGGTTGTTATACATCTTGTGCTAATCTGGTAATTGTCCTAGGGGGATAGGAAGTGGCAGAAGTGATAGAATTGAGGATCGAACAACAGCTTCAAAGGAAAAGCTGCTGTATGCGAGGATTTTTATAGAGATCAACATCCAATCTACTCTACCAAAATATGTGCCTCTAAGAGGACTAGACACAATCTCACATCAATAGCCTATGGAGTAAGAATGGACCCCCAATAGGTCTCAATACTAAAGTTCTTTAGGCATATGGGAGAGCGAAACAAGTATGGCAACGAAAAGGGAAAGCGATTAGTAACATGGAGAATCCTGTAATGCAAGAAACTGCTCCAATAGATGATGATCAAATTATTCACGAGATATGCCAATTGAGAAAGAAACTTTTATTTGGATAACCCACTTCGAACCACAAGTAGCTTTCATGAATTGCAAGAGGAAGACTGTGACAAATTACAGGAGCAATGCCAACTAGGAGATTAAATCAACTCACGTCATGTGACTATTCTAATCCAATAAAGGACAAGAATAAAGTAACAAAAGGATGTGATTCTGCTCGAAGGGGGAGTGCTTCTAAAGACACATCTTTTTTGTAGTCCTATGCTAGTTTAGTTTATTTAGGCATTATTGGGCTTTATTAATAAATAAGTTTACCATTATTACGGGTCTAGGCCTAGTAATACATAATAATGGGTTTAATGTAATTAATTAAGTCGAATAAGTAGTTCAGTCCAGTCCAGTCTGGGTCGGAGTCCTATCCAGTTGGTTAAATCGGTCCAGTTGTTGGGTCTAATTTAAATTAAGGTAAAGAGATTGTGATTTGGGATTGATCCTTGATGTGACCTGGGGTTGATTTCCGAAATCTGGTACATCCCTTCTGTCTTTTTAGAGATTTTTACCAAATTAAGGACAATTAATACCCAAAATTCTGAAATAATTAAGGGGCTTTGACATTTCTCATTCTTTGATTTAAATAAAATTTTTCTTCTCCATAAAGATTAGACTTGAAAAAGTCATGTTTACCATTTTTGTCATCCTCCATACCTATATTTTTTTTATCCCTTGGTCTATAAAACGAGAGGCTTTCTCCCTAGAAGTTCACGTACCATTGTTCAACACAAAATTCTGCCAAAAAACCTAGAGAGAGAGCCCAAGAACTCTCGAGTTCTCACATCAAACACACACTTGAAACTTTGAACAACCCTAACTTGCTCGTAAGATACCTTATTTAGGAAATTCAATAGTCTAAATTATATATAGTTATAAGAGATACAATTTACAAAACAAAACAAATCCATTTAAGGTCGTCTTCAGGCTCAAAACAGGGTTTCCTAATCGGCCAAATTCTCTTTCTAGGTTTTCATTGTCTAACCCTAACCTACTCTTCCGATTCCCAATTTAGGCAATTCAAAAGCTTAAAATCATGTACCATTTTGAGAGCTGAAATTTTGTAGAAGAAGTCAAGTCCATTATAGGTCGTCTTCAGGTCCAAAATAATGTTTTTTTTTTTCTAAATTAGGCTAATTTTTCTTTTAAGGTTTTCGACTAATGCTAACTTGCTCCCTGATTTACGCGATTCAAAATCCTAACTCATGTAACTTTTTGGGGAATAAAATTTTGTAAAAGAAGATGAATGTATTTAAGGTCATCTTCAAAACAGATTCATCTTCAGGCACAGAACAAAGTTTTTCTAATCAGGCAGATTACTTCTCTTGGCTTTCGACCTGGAACCAATTTTCGGATCATGCAATTAGGCAGATCCAAATTAAGATAGGATTCTCTTTCCTTCTTTGGAGTATTCAATTTCTAGATTAGGTTAGAAGAGTCTTATGTTTTCTTCCTTCCCTGTGACCATATCTAGGTGAATAAATGAAAAACTGATAAAAAAAAAAAAATTAAGAATCTAAGGTAGAATTTGAAATCACTTAAGTTTCCAGTAGAGATAAAAACGCGTTTGTTACATAGTTTTTTTTTTTTCAGTTTTGAAACTAATTTTTAAGACATGGCTATTTTTTAAAACTTTCATTTTGTAGTTTTGGATTTTCAGTTTTGATTTTTGTTTTGAGACCGCGGTCGTCGCCACCTTCCCGCTGCCGCTGCCGCCGCTAGCAAAGAAAAAACTCAAAATAAAAATTGAGTAATCAAACACCCAAAAGAAAAAAATCAAAATAAAAATGTATAGTCAAATACCCATTTATTTTTGTAAAAAAAAATCATTTTTGATTTTTTGTTTTTTTGAAAATTAAAAATCAAAACTGTAAGTGATTTCAAACAGACCCTAAGTCTTTTTCGACTAGAAAAGTCATGTTTAACTTAAAAATTAAAGATCAAGATTTAGGATGCTTTCCAGAGGGTTAGGTGGAAGAATGATGATTTTGATTCCGGTTTGTCCGACCACAAACGTAGGCCATTTGACCTTCGTTGTCGAATTCAAACCAAATTAG
Source organism: Escallonia herrerae (assembly GCA_033070095.1). Lineage (NCBI taxonomy): Eukaryota > Viridiplantae > Streptophyta > Magnoliopsida > Escalloniales > Escalloniaceae > Escallonia > Escallonia herrerae. The sequence continues at coordinate 41,706 of JAVXUP010002283.1, forward strand.
GTTTAGTTTAGACTTTGTCTTTTTATTATTTATTTTGGAATAAAAATCACATAAAGCCAATTTAGAGACCAATTAGGCATAGCAAGTGCCTGACACTTTCTCACTGCATAACTTAGTCTTCGAATCTAAATCTTTGGTTTCACAGTTCAGAGAAGCAAACTTGGACAATCAGAGTCAAATTAGAGTTTTCTTGTTTACCTTCTTTAACTATTAATTAACCCTAAAATGAGATGGCGACCCGAGTTAGACCTTCCCAAATCTAAAACATTGCAGTGGTTCGCTATAATGGCAACTCTGCTGGGGACTAAATAAGAGGACTAGACTCCAATTTTTATTTTTTTTTTGTGATTTTAGTATTTTTTTATCCTTTATTTGTGTGCGAGCTAACTAGTCTATTTTTATTTTACGACTTAAACATGTGCACGCTTACCCCAGCCCACCCATTTGAGGGCAAGCTTTACAGGTGGGCCAGAACAACAGAGCCTAATTCAGAGTTTTTTTCCTAAATAGTACTATTTTAAAACTTAATTACCAATTTACTTTATTTTGAAACTTATTTACCCGCATACCACACTTTTAAAAATCGTGGTTTGAAACCACATTTTTAGTGTATATATATGTTTTCCATTTTAAATTACGCTAAAAATGAAAAAAAGAAATGAAAACGTGTATTTAACCCTAAACCACATTTTCTACTTAAAGTCGTGGTTTTAAACCGCGATTTTTTACTTTAAAGTCGTGGTTTCAAACCGTAATTTTCAAAAGTATGGTCTGCGGGTAAATAAGTTTCAAAATGGAGTAAATTTGTAATTAAGTTTTGGGTTAAATACATATTAGTACTCTGAAAGTATCCCGAAGTCTCACTTGAGGGTCCCAAAATTTAATTTTGTACACATAAGAGTCTGTAATTTCAAATTTACAATAAGGACATCCGTCCAAATTCCTAACGATCTAGCCCTTTCTGTCAGGGGTAATTTTGGGATTCCATAGTTGGTATTTGGTAATTCCTAACTAGGGTTACGAACACAATTTGGGATTTTAGGTTAGATGAAAGGTTTTGGCCGGCGGGGTGGTCGGCGGCGTTCTTGGAGAGTGGCCAAAGGTGGGAAGGAAGATGGAGACAGAGGGGGAAGAAGAGGCCGAAGGGGGAGATCACGCTAAAGTGGAGGATAAGAGGAAAATGAGGGATGGCGGCGCTGTGTGGCAGCGCACGACCATGCGGGCTTGCGATGGGGGAGGGGGTTGTAGAGCGCACGTAGGGAGTGGGTTTCGGCCTTGGTGAGTGGCCAAAGGTTGAAAAGAAAATATGGGGAAGGGGAAGGGCGGCGCGGGGCTGCTGACAGGGGATGATGAAGGAGGGAAGAGAGGGAGAAGAACGACGAGGCGTGGGGGATGCTGGCAATAGGGAGGTGCCACAGTAAGGCCGTAGGGGCAACGGCGGTGCCAAGGGGTGCGGCACGAAGAAGGAGAAAAGGGATTAGGGTTGAGAGAGACAGAGAGAGAGGTAGTGTGTGGATCGATTGGATGGGTTGGGTTACGAGTTACGGGTCTAGGATTAGATCCTGGCTTTGTTAAAGGAAGAGATGCGCGGGTGGGTCACGTACGGGTTGGGAAGGGAGGGCGGGCGGGGTTCTGCCCTATGTTTTCTTTTGAATTTTATTATTATTTTTTGTTGGATTAATGACAAAACTGTCTCCTGAGATTTACACATTTTTGCACTTTGCTCCCTGTGTTTACAGCTTTTACAATAGTGTTCCCCAAGGTTTACAAAATCATTGCAAACAGCTCCAAAAGTGGATGGCCATTCAATTTCGGTCGTTAAGTCCACATGTGCATGGAACATCCCGTTTTGGCATGGGCAGGTTTGTCATTTCCCCTACCCTATCTCCCCTTTCTCTCTATGTTCCTCTGCTTCTTCTTTTTCTCCACTCTCTCTCTCTGTGTTAATGGTAGAAAAATTGGAGAAAGGGATGCTAGCCGCCAGAACAAACGCAACGGAGAGAGGGATGTCAAAATCCAACACACTCAAATCTGATGAAGCCTACAGGAAAACATCACGATATAATCTGTCAATACAATAAAAAGCTTGTTGTAAAGGTGGGGGTGAAAAAAGAAGTCTAAACTCACTCGGATCAAAATTTGGCCAACTGAGGTAGAGTCGAAGAAGAACATGAGAGCATTGAACGCCAAATTGGTGAAGTCGGAGAAGAAGGCTTTTGAAGCTTTCAATCCAGAAGAGCCATAAATTAATATCTCAGGTGAGTGATCAGTGAACTATCATTCGTTCACTGTGTTCGCGCCGGCGGTCCAACAATGAGATGAAGTAGTGGAGCAAGTAATCCGATAAGGGTGAAGACTCACTACCAAGGATTCTAATCGTCCTTGGCGTCTAGGTCGACCGGTGCGAGATCGTTTTCTGAAGCCGCGGTTGGGAAAGGCCTGAATTCACCCCAGCTATCGACGACTTGAACCGAAACCCACCGCTCATTTCTTTCAAATTGTGAAACCCAGATGGCTTGTAGATTGAATTGGACGAATTCATGGGCTTGATTGATTAACAGAAAGAAATGTTGGAACTTTAAATGAGAAAGAGGTACAAATTTGACCGTTGCAGTTAGGGTTTGTGTGTGCCGGAGGTTTGTTTATAAACTATGACATCTAATCAATCGATTCCCCTTTCTCACAAATTGATTTGAATTCTGGCTGATAATCCTTCCAGTTCAATGACTTCTTTCAGTGTTATTATTTTGCTTTATCATGTCACTCTAATTCATTCCAGCTCCATTCTTATAATTTAGATATGTTGGTGTTTTACGGAATCTTGGGAGCAATTTTGAATTAATGGAACAGTTGAGATTAATTCCAGCTCTATTCTTGTACAGATTGAGATTAGGGGGAGAGGGAGAGAGAGAGAGAGAGGAGAAGCAAAGGAATAGAGAGAGAAATGGGATATAGGGTAGGGGAAATGACAAACCTGTCCATGTCAAAACGACATGTGCTATGCACATACGGACTTAACACCCGAAATTGAATGGCCATCTATTTTTGAAGCTGTTTGTAATGATTTTGTCAATCTCGGGGGACACTATTGCAAAAGTTGTAAACACGGGAGCAAAGTGCAAAAACGTGTAAATCTCAGAGGACGGTTTTGTCATTAACCTTTATTTTTTACAGACCCAAGGAGATTTTTCAAATATGGAATCCCAAAATTTCCCTTGACGGAAAGGGCTAGCTCGCTAGGAATTTGGACGGATGTCCTTAGTTATTACAAACTCTTATGTGTAAAAAAAATTAAGAGTTAATTACAAAACTGCCCCTTGTGGTTTACATGTTTTTTCACTTTGCCCCTCGTGTTTACAACTTTTGCAATAATGTCCCTTGAGGTTGACAAAACCATTGCAAATAGCTGGAAAACTGAACATCCATTCAAATTCAGCTGTTACCAGCCCACGCGCACAGCACAGCCAATTTTCGCATGGGTAGATCGGTTATTTTTTTTCCTCATATTTCCTCCAAAATTGTCACTCACTCCTATTTCCCTCCAAAATCACTTTATGCTCTAGTATTTCTCTAGGGGTTTCAAGAGAGGAGAGAGAGAGACTTCAGGGGAGAAGAGAGATAGAGATTTTGAAGAACCCATCTCATGGCTCATGTATACTGTCAGTGTGGTCAAAGAGTCGTAACAAAGATTTCGTGGACAGATCTAAATTTGGGCCGAAGATTTTGGACTTGTAGCAATCAGGTGTGTTTTGTGTTTAACCCTTTTTTTCTTCAATTTCGTGATCTGAATGAACAGTCTCCTTGTTCTCACATGTTGGTAGGTGTGGGTTTTTTGCTTGGCATGACCCTCCAATTACGATTAACAGGTCAAATGAGAGATTTTGGAAGATTGTTGCAATTAGTAGTTGAGTGTTGCTTCTGTTGATTGTACTTGCATTATTGTCTGATTTTAGCAATGAGATAGAGGCCGTGACAACATTCGAGGCGAAGATGTGGACAACAGCTGGTAGAAATTGCTAGGAATGTACTGAACTAGAGAGTTTTGTAATGTTTTGAGCTATGGCATGAGGGATTGTACTAAAAGAATCAACATCCCATGTTTACAAGTTGTGTACTGAAGCAATGTAATGAAGCTAATTTCAATTTCAATGTTTTTGCATTTCTATTCCTATACTTTTAATGTTAATGGCAAAAGTGTCCCCCGTACTTTTTACATACCGAGCAAAAGTGTTCCATGTATTTTGCAATTCTATTCCCTGCCCTTTAAACTAATTGACAAACGTGTCCCCTGAGGTTTACATTTTCAGGACAAATATATCCCCTACACCTTGTTATGAAGATTTTGGACTTGTAGCAATCAGGTGTGTTTTGTGTTTAATTCTTTTTTTTCTTCAATTTCGTGATCTGAATGAACAATCTCCTTGTTCTCACAGGTTGGTAGGTGTGGGTTTTTTGCTTGGCATGACCCTCCAATTACGATTAATAGGTCAAAGGAGAGATTTTGGAAGATTGTTGCAATTAGTAGTTGGGTATTGCTTCTACTTATTGTACTTGCATTATTATCTGATTTTAGCGATGAGACAGAGGCCGTGACAACATTAAAGGTGAAGATGTGGGCAACAGCTTGTAGAAATTGCTTGGAATATACTGAACTAGAGAGTTTTGTAATGTTTTAAGCTATAGCATGAGGGATTGTACTAAAAGAATCAACATGCCATGTTTCCAAGTTGTGTACTGAAGCAATATAATGAAGCTAATTTCAATTTCAATGTTTTTGCATTTCTGTTCCCTATACTTTTAATGTTAATGGCAAAAGTGTCCCCGTACTTTTTACATACCGAGCAAAAGTGTTCCATGTATTTTGTAATTCTATTCCTTGCCCTTTAAACTAATTGATAAAAGTGTCCCCTGAGGTTTACATTTTCAGGAAAAATACGTTGCCTACACCTTGTTACATGTTGACAAACCTATACCTAAATACTAAAATGGACTCGTCGTTAAACACTGCATTGCGTTGTATTCCAATTACAATACTGCACAATGCAATTGCATCATCTCAATGGTAGACTCATCACAGGTGCAAAAATATCATCACATTTACATCATCACAAGTGCTAAAATATATCTTTCATGCAAGATTCACAACCAAATCTCATCAGAATTAATAAAATTACATTACATCCAACATACAGATTCACAACCAATGGCTTTGTCATCAATCTTCCAATTAAATTACATCCAACATAAAAAACATTATCATCCTTTCCAATTTTAATTGCATCCAACATACAAAGAACATATACATTGGCACTATCTTCTAGTGTATATACTAGGCTTCAAAAACCAGCCACCTACCAGTTTATCTATTACCTTCCAAAAACCATCCAACCTACCTATAATTTGGACAAGAACTAACACTGAGTTCCCTACATTCACAAAACTAGGCTACACTAACATTCTAACACTTTTGCTTTTCCTTGCCCTTTGCACTAGCCTTTGCTTGTCCTTCACCTGTAGCTACTCTTGATCTTGTGCTTATTTGTCCTTCAGTTGGATTTGGACCTCCCTTGTCTTTTGACTTCTCCTTTCTTTGGCTTGGACCTCCCTTGGCTATCTTCTATTTCCCTCTACTCTGGCCACCTTGGCTTTGGCTTGATGTTGGTGGTGGCTTTATCATGCTTGGTATAGGCCATGATGGTCTTTGGGTTGTTGACATAAACCCTGCCAGTATCTGCTCTGTAACAATTGAGCTTTATGGAGCACCTTGGCTTGGTTGGGATGCAGTTTGTTGTCTTTTAGGCTGCACAAAGACATTTTCAGTAAATACACATATTTATAAATACAATTCAAATTACATATTTTGAGTTTACATACTAGTGACTTTTGCATTCTTGGGGCTTTGCCCCCTTGTTACCATATCTCCCTGTTGTGGGGCTCTGCCTTGCTCAGTTGGCATGTCTCCCTGTCAAAAAGGTGCAATACATTAATCTCAATCATAAACAGCAATTAGGCCAACTAAATAAAATCAATAATTGCTTACTGAGGAAGTATTATATCTACTACTCTGACATTTCATCCTATTGTGCCCAAGCTGATGGCATATGATGCATCTAGTTGTTGTTCATTTCCTTGTCATCTTACCAGTGCATGTGTTATCCTCGGCTTCATATTTGCCTCTTCTCCTCAGTTTCTTAGGTCTGCCACTTGGCCTTTTATAAGTGGGGGGTAGAATGAAGGGTAAATTACTTTTAGGCCACATACTTGGACCATTCATTGGGTTAATGATTGGTGCATAGGCCTTCTTGTATGTTTCACTGCTGTAGTACTCATAGATGAAATTCTCTACTACTAGGTTCTTGTACCAAATGCATGCATGCAATGGCATGGAGATAGGGAATCCCATTCAAGTCCCACCTTCTATAGGAACATGTGTATTGCTTGAGATCCACAGTGAACTGCTCCCCCCCATGGACATGATACCTAAAACCTCAACTCCCCTGAGTGTGATGGTATCCCTTCCCCAGCATACACTTTCAATCTTTCAATTATCCTCAGTATTGCAGGACAAATTTCACCATTTCATTACTCAGCTTGTTCCCTAGAAAACCTCAACCTTGCCATCAAGGTATTTCTTATTGTTCCAAGACAAGTAATGATCAATTTATCCCTTGCTTCCTTTATCAGTGCTAAAATGTGACCTAGGAATACACCTTCTACTACCCACTCTCTGTTCTACTACATTCATGTCAACATTCTTCTCATACAATCTATCATCATCATTGGCATCATAGTCACTATCAAACAAATCTGAGCAATATGATTCATCATCAGAATCAGTGTCGGAATCACTTTCCCTTTGCCCCTCAGTACCACCACCACTTGGCCCCTTATTAGCACCAGTAGCACTGTCCCTTGGCCCCTCAGTAACACTGCCCCTTGGCCTCTCAGTTGCACTGCCCCTTGGCCCCTCAGTAGAACTGCCCCTTGCTGTCCTAGTCCTTTGGTGTATGTTTTCACTCCCTTTAGTGCCCATTCTTGCCCTACTATTCTGGTTTATGTTTCCCTCCCCCTAAATGCCCATTGTTGCCTTATTACTCTGGTTTCTATTTCCCTCCCCCTCAGTGCCCACATTTTATTGAGGCTTGTGTACCAACTACATCATTACTAGCATTGATTGGACCTTCCAGACTTAGCCTAAACATAGAACCACCTCTCTCCCCCTATGTACTTGCTAGTCCCTGCTTTCCTAAGCTCCAAACAGGCACAGTAGTCCCTGTAGCCACACTTCCTCTTACATTACCTATATCATCAAGTTCTTCAATAACCACACTAGACCCCACAGTCTCTTTAAGCCCTAACTGTGTCTCAATAGATTCCATCATCTCATACAATGACAAACTTTTCAAATATATTTCTACTTAGTCTTGTGAATTTATGTAGTCTTTCAATGCCAAAAATGTCTTAGTAGAGATGTCAAACGGGCCGGGCTTGGGCCGCCCGGTCCGGGTCCATCGGGCTTTAAGCAAAACCGGGCCGGGGCCGGGCCAAGGAGGCAGCCATCCGGGCCGGGCCGGGCCAGCTGAGGAGAAATACTAGGCCCGGTCCAGGCCCTGGCCCTAGGCCCAATTTCTAGGGCCGGGCTTGGGCCGACCCGGGCCCTTTTTTTTAATTTTTTTTTAAAATTTTCTTGTTATTCAATTTTAAATTTCATCTTTAGGCATGTCCAATTTTCAAATTTTGACAAATCTAATTTTTATCATTTTATTTCATTATATGTAATATTCATATATATATGTATAGATATATTTATTTGTCTCTCATTTTATTTTTTGCTATATGTTAAATCTTTTCTTACTCTTCTTGGTGATCTTTATTAATAAAATCTGAACACATAACAATTATTATTATTTAAGAGAGACTGTTTATACTATTTGATATTTTACTTCAAAACTAATTGGCCGAAAACCCGGGATTGATACATGTTAATTCCCGAGACGATCTTTAGTAATAAGTATAGAAAAATAAATGTGTTCATAGGCCCTCCTCCTTTTATCTGGGCTTGGGACTGGCTGCTTGTAAACAAACAGGCGAAGTTACCTATTTTTTTATATATACGAAAAAATATATATCTTGCTTGTAAAAATTTATTTTATATATATGGAAAAAAAGTATATTTTGTGAAAAAATTTATTCTTAAAACTTAAGAGAAGGAAAATAAAAAGAAATTACCTAATCATCCGGAAGTACTTCAATATCCGAGTCACTGCTCTTCCTATCATCAATCGGTTTATCTTGCTCGCGGTATTTCGCATCAAGATAATCCTTCCAACATACACATAGCTCGAGCGACTCGGGGTTAAGACGACTCCTCCTGTCATCCAAAACCCTCCCGCTGGCTGAAAATGCCGACTCTGAAGCAACCGTGGAGGCTTGCACTGGCAGTACATCCCGTGCAATTTGGGATAAAGTTTTATACATGTTTTGATTTTGTTTCCAAAAATTTAACAAATTAAAATTAACCTGTTCTTGCATTGATAAATCAGAATAATGATCAGTATTTGCATATACACCAATCTCATTAAAAGAGGAAAAAGTAGACGAACCTGCCGAATTAGAAGTACCTTCACCTGGTAGTTGTCTTGCTACTAGATGTTCAAAGCCCTTAAGGTATGGCGCATAATACCTCTCAACAGTGGATGATGTAGCTCGCCCGCGCACGTCAGCAGAATTACGATAGAGGTTGAACAATTCCTCAAACCTCTTGCTCACTTTTGCTGTGAGTGCGGTTGTCTCCTCTGCTGTGTAGCACATTAATTTCGATATCTCTTGTATCGAGGCGTTCACGCCATGCAACTTTAACCTAGGATCTAAACAAGTAGCCACAGCAAAAATAACAGGCAGTCTACTCCAATATTTATTAAACTTTTCATCCATCACTTTTACTATTTCCTAAAGGGTCCTATATATCTCCATTTTGTTAACATTGTAGCCATCTTGAGAATTTCTATTACAGCGAGAGGAGAGGTGGGATAGTACGTACCAGACAATAAATTGGTAGACGTGTAGAATACCTCCAAAAATTCAGCTAGGTATGTGGCCATCTGCCATTCCTCTTGAGTTGGCAAGCCGGCTGGGAACTGGGTTAGTAGAAAATGCGTATAGACTTCTCGGTATGCCAGAATGTGTAAAAGCATATGGTATGTAGAGTTCCACCTGTGGACCACATCTGTAACTGCTCTCCTGCGAGGCATATTATATTCAACACACAACGTTTTAAATTGTTGTGTTCTCGGACTCGAGCTATTAACATACGCTGTCATACCCCTCATTTTGACAAGAATATCTCCTGCAGCAGCTAAACCATCTTGAACAATTAAATTAATTATATGACAAACACAACGAACATGAAATAATTGACCAGAAAGTACAGGTTTGAGGCTCTCCTTTAAAGCATCAACAGCAGCTGTATTGTTAGAAGCATTATCAAAACTAATACTCATAATCTTATCCTTTAATTTAAATGTGGTACATGCTTTTAATATAAGAGTAGCAATGTTCATTCCATCATGCGGAAAAGGAAAGAGCTCGAAAGCGATGATTCTCTTGTGCATAACCCAATCTGCATCAATCCAATGAGCGGTCACACAAGAATAACTAACAAAAGTAAATGGAGATTGCCAAATATCAGAAGTAAGACTAACTTTACCGTCAAATTTATCGAAATAATCGATAAGGCGTGCTTTAGCAGCATTGTACTGTCGGAGTGCATCGGATCTAGTTGTGTTTCTATGAACCTTTTTGTACAAAGGTTGAACGTATGTGTTCATATATCTAGAGTGCTTAGGATTATCGGCAAAAGAAAAGGCTTGTTCATCGTGAATAACAAATTCAGCGAGACCGTCTCTTTGCTCTCGCTGATTATAAACAAATAACTTACCGTCAAAAGATAACTGCGTTTGGGTAGGTTCGACGTGGCCTTGTCGAGGTGCACACAGAGGGTAATGCCTGTTAAGATGTCCATTACCACTACCAGACGAAAATAATTTAGCGCAGTACTTACATCGAGCTTTTCGGATGCCGTCCACCGTAACTACATCGAAATGATTCCAACACTCGGCTTTCTTTTTTTCCCTTTTGGACTTCTGGCTCATTACCGGAGGCATTGCTCGGCCCTTCTTCATCATGACCAGGCATAGGGTTGAGATTATGCCACGGAGTAGTAGCTTCGCCAACCGAGCTGCGTCCTTGACTATAATGCGGGGGGTCTTCATCAGGCGTGTATTCAAAATCTGGAATGTTTTGATTGAACTCCCAATTGGCTTGGGTATCTATCATACAGCCTGTACTCATTCGTCCAGGAACGAATGGTTGTGTTGGTGCTTGGATTGGTGTTTGTGATGGCCGTGGCGCTGGCGCTTGTGCTTGCGATGATGATGATGTTTTTCGTGATGATGATCCACGCCTCAGTTTCTTCAATATTCCAGCCATATTTCACGCTAAACTTTTTTACTAGATTGGAAATCAAAATTCGTAAGAGTAACTAAATACACAAGTATAAGAGTAGTAATAAGAAATAACAATTAAAAGAATGAACGAGTAACAAATATTAATCACTGAGGATAATTCTGATCCAATTGGAGAGAGTTAGTAATTAAAAAGCATTTAGTAATAGTAATTAATAAATAAAAATTCACTAATTACTAATTACTAGACAAAAGAATTAGAGAGTAACAAATTAATAAGAGTAGTAGTTAGTAATTAGAATTTAGTAAGAGTAGTAATTAATAAACAAGAGTACTAATTAGTAAATACTAGTAGTAATTAGCAAGAGTAGTAATTGGAGAGGGAAATAGTAGCAAGCTTGTAGAAATATAGAATGTTTAGATAAGAGAGAGTAAGAAGATTGGTGTGAAAAATTAGAGAGAAATGGTGTGAATTTATAGATTTTAGAAACTTCACAAAAGACCAAAATACCCCTAAAAACTATCCGTTTATAGTTGTTGGGGAGGGTAAGAGTGTAAAAACCTTTAAAGGAGTTGAAAAAATTCAGTTAGACTAAAATACCCCCCAAACTAGCCGTTATATTGCTGTTGGGGGGTAAAAGTGGAATTTTGGGGGAATATATCCGTTGGAGGAAAAGGGGGAGAAAGGGGGGAAAAACAAAAAATTCAAACAGGTGGGGCCGGAACCGGGCTGGATAACCGGGCCAGGACCGGGCCAGAATCGGGCCGGGCTTGTCCCGGGCTTTTCCCACAGAATTTTCGGCCTGGTCCAAGCCCAGGCCCTAAGCCCAATTCCTCCGGGCCAGCCCTGTTCATGAACGGGCCGGGCCGGGCTTTTTTCGGGCTGGGTCGGGCAGGGCCGCGGGCCGCCCGGCCCGTTTGACATCTCTATGTCTGTGTCTACAATTATCTGTACTAGTCCATTATCAAGGCTCAACCCAGGCTTCTTATAGTAATAGTTCATAAATCCTACAGCTCCTACACTCTCTGCGATCTTATCAATCTCAATCAAACTTAACATGTCAAGGTCACAGTAATCAAAACAGTCTATTTTGCAAGGGGTGTAAACCTTATGTGGCTTGTTCTTAAGTTGACCCCCATAGTGTAGTTTTATGGTTAACAGAGAACAACGAGGATAAAAAAAAAACACAAACAAACCAAACATGCACAATCCCAAATTAACTACTGCATAAAACATAAATTAATAAAAGTTCAAACCTCAAAAACATTATTATATTAATAAACAACACGCACAAACAAACAACAAAACTTTAACAAACAAAATTATTTAATTAGAACTGCGATTATAAAATAATTTGCACATGTGAGAGATATTATTTAATTTTATACTTAAAAATCAAAACCCTAGTTTAATCAAACAAGAACAAAATACACGTTTCTTGAACTGACCATAAATAGGTAGTGCAATGTCGCTTTCTCAGGGTTGCCAATCCATTTTTGCTCGTCAATCTCCCACACACGATCTTCTTCGTCCCAAAATTTTGATTTGCAGATGATGATCGCACAACCATTCTCTATTTTCTCGCTTCTCTCTGTTTCTCTCTCTTCAATCGTGTAACGGTTGTTTGATTTCGTCATAACCAAGGGAACATGGGGATAAAAAATGACCAATCTACCCATGCAAAAATCGGATGTGCTGTGTACGTGGGCTATTAACGGCTGAATTTGAATGAACATTCGATTTTGGAGCTATTTGCAATGGTTTTGTCAACCTCAAGGGACATTACTGTAAAAGTTGTAAACACGAGGGGCAAAGTGCAAAAACGTGTAAACCACAAGAGATAGTTTTGTAATTAATCCAAAAATAAACTTTGGAACCTTCAAGTGAGACTTCAAGATACTAACATGTATTTAATCCTAAGTTTTAAAAAAGTATTATTTAGGGAAAAAAAAACTCATTCAAGTTCTTGGCCTTCGACCAGAGAGTAGGCCAGATCAACACACTCCTTATAAATTTGTGATGGCTCTGGACAAAGCACAAATTTGGAGATCCATATCAACAAGAAGGAGATCAGATTTTCTTGGCTTAGAGGTCTATTCCTCTCCCCCATTAATGTCATCAGCCTCAATTAATCCCTTATTTCCCTATTGTTTTCCCATCTTGTGCTATCAATGAGGAAAAAGTAAAACTGGATAGTCTCTAGAGAAGAAGTCACAGGACGGTTAACATCCTGATCCCTACGATAGGAGCAATAATAGCTCTATATGGTCATAAAGGCCTATCTTTTTCCATAAGCCGGATAGAGCTTCTACCATTTGGTCCAACTGAAGATTCCACTTATCGTTCGATAACGGGCGAATCCTAACAAAATTGGAGCTGTGACTCTAATGGTCCAAAAGCTAGATGATTTTAGCAACTGAAAAACTCTGGGCCACATTGAAATGAAATTGGTTTGAGGGAAAGATAAGGCCTCTTATTTGATTTAAAGGTTGGACCCAAGGTTGATGTTAGAATTTCTGGTCATCCGTATCTTTGGCTCCAAGTTGTTGCAAGCTCTAGATGATATTTCTAGGATTTGTTGCATCGAAAGTGTCCGTTGATCCATCCTTTTGCAACGGCTTTGAATAACTGCTGACCTTTTAAAATGGATGGTCTTAAGGAGGTCCGATTATGAGAAAATGGCAGGGTGGCTGTCAACTAGCTCCCCGATGTCACTAATAGATATGGCAGAAGATTGAGATATTTCCAAGCAGAAAAAGCTGAAAACCATTTTAGGGTTTAGTTTGAAGTAAGAGGAAGAAAGACAAAAGAAGTGCTTAGGTGCTAAGTGCTTCTGATGTTCGTAAACAGAAAGAAAAGGGAAAAGGATGTCAGGTAGTCTCTATTTATGGGATTAAAATTCTATGTGAAATGAAAGCTAGAGGTCAAAATGAATAAAGACTTCAAACATATCTGACTGTTCAGCTGCATTTAAAATTGAAAAAAATTTGGCTGCTTAGTTTAGAATAGCAGTAATTAAAATTGCACTTAAAAAATTCTAAAGCATTAAATCGAAAGAACTCTGAGGATATTTTTTTAGTGCTCTCACATCGTATTGCTAGAGGCACACTCCTTTAACTCCCATATCATTTAATATTATTTGAAGTTGTATTTATATTTGGTTCAACCAAAACGTGACATGCACGTGCACTAATTAAAATTAAAATAATATAAAAATCATTCAGCGGTGACAATGCGTTTTAGTCGCAAACATGTCACTTTTAAAAGTTCATCATTCCCGTAAAGGAAAAAAGTTCGGAATAAACGTCTTAATGACGAAGGAAAAATTAGGAAATGAGGGGGTTTTGGGGTAAAAACTTTATAAAAAGTGGGTTTGTTTTGAAAACTTAAGAAAAAAATGGGGCTACTTTTTATAATTTCTGAACAGGGGAAGAGGTTAAGAAGAAATAGATTTTTTTCAACTCCTTCAATTTGCTCTACCCAAAGTACCCCTCCCCCATCTTCCCCTCCATATCACATTTGACACTCTGCATTACGTACATGGCCCCACCCTAATCTGTCCTTCCCACCCCACCCCACGCGCCACCCTACCTTTACCCACCCACCAACCCCTTAGTCCCACGTTAGATTTTTCTAAACAACCTCGACACACACAAAGGCACAAATCAAATTTCCTCTATCCCCCACCCCAACACATATATGTGGACATTAAGGATTGTTTTGTTGGATGAAATTGAGGATTAAGTGAGAGAATTTTCGGAGGTTGAAGAGGGCAGTGGAGATTAAAGGATGGGTGAGAGTCGCCCGCCAACTGTTTTGAAATGCTGCTGAGAAGAAAGTTGAAATGGTGATGCTGGTGTTATGCAACTTGCGAAAAAAATGGTGATGCTGGTGTTAGCAACTACTGAAGGTAAGTCCCGAAAAGAAAAAAAGGGAAATTATTGGAGGCAAAATGGCTTCTTCAACATTTGGAGGTTGGAAGTGTACATCTTTTTTGTTTCTAGTTCTTGTAATGTGTGAACACCTTGTGCCATTAGAACTGCAGCTCTTGAAACCAAATGGAGGGGGGGCATACTGTCAACTTCAACGTACATATAGCAAGTATACATGAAATGTAATTTAATTGCCGTTTTTTCTCTTTCTTTTTGCTAATGCATGCCAAGAGACTGAACTTGGAATGGCTTATTGGCGAGTTTGCAAAATGGAGTTTCATACCCAAATGCAAGTTTCATGATCCAGACGGTGGTTAGACTAAAAATAGTAATACAACATCTGACCAATCAAGTAGCCTTTATTCTATTTGCTTATGTTACTTTTTGTAGCCAAAAAGAGAACATGACATCACTCAGATAAAGGATATGCATGGCTGATTTTGAGCAAGTTATTGAACAAGAAACAATGCTAGTTCAGGCACTTAGACACTTGATGACATTTAGTGTATATTACTTATAGTAGCTAAAAAATTATTATTAATCGTGTGCTATGATTGAGTTATTTCGTTTCTTGACATCTTTCTTACTTTGTAACATTTGTTAATCTTGATAACGATGAGGATGATTTTAAATTGGAATGAAAGGGAACATGACTAAGAGAAGTGATAAGGCTACAATGCCTATGTTCTATTTAGACTTGCAAATGGTGCTTCTGAGGTTGGTAGTTTGATGAGGAAGATAACCATTATCAGGTTTCACCTAGAGACCGACAGTATTCAAGAACAAATGGAGACATGAGTGGCTCAAGGTTGACACAAGTCTTCTTCTGCAAGAATGCAAGTACGATATGCAAAGATGCTTGTCAGTTTATGCAGCTATTCAAGTTGTTTCTAATCTTGCAACCAATAAAATTGAAACTTTGCCTAAGGGAAGAGCTTATATCAAAGCACAATTGGATGTAGATTTTCTAGGTAAAAACATAGTGCCATTTTACGGTGACGAAAATAGTACTTATTGCCACATCCTATACACGTGGTGCCATTATGGTGTAGCACGAATTTTAGTACCATTGACAGTCACGCTTGCCCAATTTGCAAAAGAAGAGCTTTAAGAATTCCAAAACCACGTCTTCATTCACAAAAAAAGGGAAAAGTTTCTATTGAATTGGGTGCAAGGGAAGAAACGACTTGAATATCTGCATAAAATGACA
This sequence comes from Escallonia herrerae, assembly GCA_033070095.1. NCBI lineage: Eukaryota > Viridiplantae > Streptophyta > Magnoliopsida > Escalloniales > Escalloniaceae > Escallonia > Escallonia herrerae. The sequence goes on from JAVXUP010002283.1 coordinate 57,312, forward strand.
GGAATCTTTGCATATCAAGACTTGCTTTGTCGCAGAAATTGACTTGTGTCAAAGTAAACCTACCAACTCTATTGGCATTTTTTTTTGTGTGTGTTTGTTGTCCTACGGGAGAGTCAAGCATGCTCTAAAATAAGCTATTCTCTTAGGCAAAGTTTCTATTGCATTGGTTGTAAGAGAAGAAATGACTTGATTATCTGTAAAAATGGATAAGCACTTTCACATAACCATACTTGTATCAAAGTAAACCATGTTTATACCATATTTGTTTAATAACAAGCGCAACGCGTTTTGTGTTTGTTGTCTTATGGAAGAAGCAACTTCCTAAGAAAAATTGGACCAATGATGTGACTACTAAACTTGATCGAATGTGGATTGGTCTGATGTCACTAAAGAGGAAGGCGTAGACTTTAATATAGCTCTAGTGGAACTATGATTAGAAAAAAGTACGTTACAGATTAAATGATGTCTAAAGCATAGAGAAATGAACACAAAAAACACGCCTAAGCTAGCGCGGAAATGGCCCATCGTGTGGAAATGTGTGATTCCATGGTCCCTTTTCCTTACTCAACTACGAAACAACCTTGCCTGGGTTCACATTTAATGGGAGAATCACAAAGAAAAGCATACTGAAACAACCTTAAATTCATATGATGCTTCTCTTGCTATTAGGCAATGTGTAACGACTGTAGAAAGCAAAAACAAGAACTTTTGGAACACTTGATGTCAAAGAATGTAGATTCTAATCTTTCTACTTTAGGCTTTAGCCCATGTGAGTTACATATGAATCCAGGTTCTGCGCATGAGTACCATAAAGAGTTGCCCATGTATAATTAAACAAATTAAAGGAACATAATCTTGAACTCAGATAGTTTATCATGTTACTAATAGATTTTGCGTTTGGATGAAGGAAACACTACTCATTTGGAGTGACAAAGATAATGTCTTCCCTCTTCCATTGGCATATCAGTTGTAGTGGTAAAATAATGTAAATCTAGCGTGGGACTTGGGGGGAGGGGTTGGGGGGTGGGTGGTTGTTGGGTGGTGCGTGGGGTGGGAAGGACAGACTGGGGGGGGCATGGGGGGTGGGGGGGGGGGGGGGGGAGGCATGTACGCAATGCACAATGTCAGATGTGATTTGGACGGGAAGGTTTGGGGGAGGGGGGTACTTTGGGTAGAGCAGATTAAAGGAGTTGAAAAAATTCATTTTTCTTAACATCTTTCCTTGTTCAGAAATTATAAAAAGTAGCCCCATTTTTCTTAAGTTTTTAAAACAAACCCACCTTTTATAAAATTTTTATCACAAAATTCCTCATTTCCTAATTTTTTTTAACTAACAAATGTAAAATTCTTTTAGAAACAGAAAGACAAATTGAATTCACTTTGAGTCGTCAATATCTCAAATCTTATGAGGAAATATAATAATAATAATAATAATACTACTACTACTGCTGCTGCCGCTACGGGAGAGAAAATATTGCCGTTGCTGCCTATATGTATATACAGGAACAGGAGTACTTGAATCGCGAGATTACCGTTTGTTCCGTTAGACCCTCGTACACGTCTCGCCACTTTCATTCAAATTCAATTCAAATCCTTATATAAACAACCCGCACATGTCATAAACCATTTGGTCCGAATTTCGACTCCCGGGTCTTCTCTTTCTCGTTTTTTCGATCAAATCAAGAATGGGGCATAGCTCGAAGAAGAAGAAGCGAGGCGGCGGCGGCGGCGGGAGGCGGAGCAAGGGCCGGACTCCGTCCAAGGATCGCAATTCCCTCGGCGGCGACGGCGGCGAACTCCTCGCCGAGGAACTTACCGCCTTGTAAGCACTTCTTTGATTTTCCGCCAACTTCTAGGGTACAATCCTAGTTTCTAAACATTGAATAATAAACCCAATAAGTATCAGGGATGAACACTGAGTGAATCTGACGTTTAAAATCTGTTCTGGAAAATCCTAGTTTCTAAACATTGAATAATAAACCCAATAAGTATCAGGGATGAACACTGAGTGAATATGACGTTTAAAATCTGTTCTGGAAAATTCGAAAAATAATATAAATGGGTCTGTACGGATTGAGTAATTTTATGACGGTTGTAATCCCGATTATTACGATTGTTTGGACGGTTTTGGCTCAGTTTTTTATGCGATGGTATTGGTTGGACGACAACCAGCGACTTCAATTTTGTATATTGAAGATTTTGAGAATATGCCTCTCTCTGGATGCGTTACAATGTGTTTTTATTGAGATCCTCTGGATAGTACAGTATTGAATTGTTTTGCCAACTTCAAATCCGAGAAGTTTGAAGACCAATCTGCATAACATGTATCATGGGATCTGTATCATAGAGGAGATGGTGAAAGGAAGTCACCTAACTAATAGAATTAGCACATTCAGGAGATTATGAATTGGGTGGTCCCCAAATTTTATTTTTTTTGGGTGTTCCTTCGTGTTTCTTATTTGCTGGCAATTGGAACATTGCATTCTTGTTCAATGAACTTTAGTCATTTTCTTTTTCCCGTTTGACACATGGCTAGATGTCATGGTGATTGTAAATGTTCTACCAGATGTCATGTGATTGTTAGACTTTTTAGTTGGTCGTGTAAATTTGGCACATTATATTGGAGCCTGGTCCTTCTGGAATTTCTAACGCAAATGCATGATGTACGGTCCTCCATGATACTGTAACATTTGGTTGCTTGAATGCTATATTGCTCAGGAATTTGGTTGAGCTTAGATCGACTAGTTTATAGCATATGAAGTGTGTTAGCATACATGATTGGATATGCTTGTCCTGTGTGGGTGAAACCTCTCCAGAGATGCTCTAATATTAACTTTCAGAATGTAAGGTTGATGTACAAGCTCATTTGACATTTAGGTGTGCAATATTTCAAGAAGACTGCAAAGTTGTTTCCGAGTCACCCCCTCAAATTGCTATCAACCTCAGGTATGGGATATTCTGACAATTCATACAATTGATTTAGTGATGTTCGCCGGTTTTTCTCATACGGAGTATCGGACGAGTGGAATAACAGGCCATACTCAAAGGATACCGGTTACGAGGATTTAGATGTTTCTGCTCTCTTGTCAGTTAGGTTGGTGGATTTCTTTCAACATTAATCAATACCTGTGTTGTTACAGTAACTTCTACATTTGATTTTCTGCCTCGTCAGGTGTTTACCTGGATATCCTTACAAGTGTCCAAAGCTGCAGATAACTCCAGAGAAAGGTTTATCAAAAGCTGATGCGGATAACCTTCTGTCCTTGCTTCACGACCAAGTGGGTTAGCCACTAGTTGAATGATGCCCTTTGCAGATTATCTGTGTCATATTATTTTAGCGCGTACTTCAGGCCATAGTCATAAACTTCATTCCCTAGCTGTTCGTTTCGGCCAGTACATACCGTTTAATATTGGCGGGTCCAAAATGCTACTTATTCCATACCAGTATATATTTCAGCGAATACCGGTCATATCGGCTAAAGTGTGTTAACCAGACAAAACTGCTGCTCCGGGTAGTGCTTTGTATCCGCTGCAAAGTGGGGATTTTCCTTGGAAAATTTCCAGCAAAAAGGAGGGTACTTCGGATCTATGCCAAATCAGCCCACAATTGGTGAAATGAGAGAGAGGCAGAGATTCAGAGTACAGATTACAGACGGAGAGATAAATGATGGGAGAAGGAAGAAACCTTTGTACTTGCCAAGATGACGGCAATCTCCTATTAAGATGCCCTAGATCAAATAAGAACCCCTGGACCTTCGGATTTAGAGCATCCACGAATGAAGCAAAAAAACATGGAAGGTTTAGAGCAGTGACTACTAATTTGTGGTTACCAACTCAATATGCCATAAAAATAAATGGTTAACAGAATGGATATACTCCATTTTGAATGTTATATATACTAGAAAAAAATACACAAAAACTAATAAGATCTTTATTTTTAAAACAAAATTCCTACCGTTGGATAAAGATGTGTTATATATTTCAAATAGATATTTATGTACACATATAATAGGCCTTTATGAACAATAATGCTGTTGGTCCAAAATGGTACAAAACATAAAACATAACTAGAACAAGAATGTGCCTGTCAAATAGACCTTAGTTGCACAAAGCGGGGGGCGGGTGCGGGAGCGGGGGCGGGGGCGGGGAAGCGTAAGCACCAAGAAGAATCTGAGGTTGGGAGCGGCTTGAATAAATAAATGCGTAAAGAGTATTATCATTTGTTTAGCATAGTTTACATAGATAGCAACAACAGACAAGGAGACTTTAAGGACTTGAAGGAAGAGAGAAACAAGGAATTGAATTGAAAAGAGCTTGATTTTCATGTATTCTATCACTTGTTCCATGCATCTCTATCCAACTAGCGGGATCGAGTTCCCATCTTAGTTTGGGACGAGATCCCATGGAGCTCCTAACTTGGGATCGCAAAAGCGAGTTTCCGAGAGAGAAACGTCACCATAATAGGAGTTTCCTGCAACTAAGAAATAGACAAACTCAGTATGCTTTCAGGTACAGTATTTATAACTATGTTTCAAGCTGCTTTCTTATTCAATGTTGCTTGTGTCCCAGTAAGGACTTTTGGGGAAGACCAAGGCCCGTGTGGCTGTGCCTCAAACTTGAATGTCTCATGTACTTTTTCTGTTGCATTTTAGCTTAATATCCACAATATTCAATTAAGTCATTTTGAAAAAATTCGGCCACCCACCTTTTCCGTATAGTTTCTTTCAGCGGTGTGATCTGATGCTTTACTTGTATTGAGGAATTCTGATATTTAAAATTTTTTGTATTAGATTATTGCTTATTTTTGTATTGATCCATCAATTATTATGAGTATCATTCTAATTATTAGAGGAAAAGTTTAAAATCAGGTGATAACCAAACATGCCCCCTAAGCGGCTGGAATTGATTTGAATAGGGTTTGTCCTTGTACTACCAGTTATTAGGCATTGACTCTTATATTATGTATCAGTCTCAAAATTGTGTTTTCTCAATGGCCACTACCACTAGCCAGCGACTGAAAAATTTTGATGTGCTAGAGTTTGATCTTATATAGAGGGTGTTTGGGATTGATTTTGGGATGGTCAAACCTGGTTTAATCTGGATTAAATCAGGTATGTGGGTGTTTGGCAAAAAAGATTAAGAGATTTAATCTGCCTCAAAAAGCTAAAAACTGCTTAAATCCATAATCCTGAAAAGTGAGGATTATGAAATAATTACTTTTCTCATAAATCAGGTTTGACCTTCTAATTTACCGTACTATCCCCATATTTCTCACATACCTTTAACTAATTTGGGAAAGATTGTGAGTGTCTTTAATTTACAATGAGAAATACACAACTTTTATTGGTGGGTGAAAATAACTTTTCGATAATTTATTCGTATACTGTAATTATTTACAAATGGAAGTTTGTTAACATTATATTTCTAAATGGATAATATTACTATATTTATTAAGTGACCTCTATGGTCATTTTGTCATAGTGAAGGTGATTTAAGCACTTTTTATCCAAATACTTTTTTGTAACTTTAAGCTAGTTTATGACTACTTTTGCAAACAGCAAACTGATTCTGCTTAAAGTAGATTAAATATGATTTTGAAACCTGATTAAAATTTGAGCTGAAATCTGCTTTTCAGAATCAATACCAAATGGGTTCAAAATATGCTGGACAGAATGATGTGCCTCAAACAGAACTTGTAAACTGCAATATTGGGCCTAAAAGGAACAGAAATATATATATATATATATGTGTGTGTGTATACATACTATGCTAATAATCAGTCATCTGTCTTTGGTAAGACAGCGTTACACATGACCAATCGTTAGGATTAATAGTCAGACCCTGATTTGAGACCAATGAGCCATCCAAGAATCAGGAGATTCGAACTCAACTTTTTGTGCTTCAATGGGAAACAAAGTCATGAACGACTTCATTTTGCTAATGGACGATGTATACCCTTTGGCCAGTCAACTGTATATGCAGGAGTACGTTTTCTTATGGACTGTCCCCATAATCATACACGGCGGTCGATTTTTCTTACGTTTTTTTTTTCTTTTCCCTTCGCATCTATTTCTTTTGGTTTCCTTCAACTAATTTGTACCAAAATCATGTATTTGCCATTTCACTTAAGCTAACTAGTTTCATTGTCAACAATTACAGGCTAACTCTAATTCTCGAGAAGGACGTGTTATGATTTACAATTTGGTGGAGGCTGCTCAAGAGTTCTTATCTGAAATTGTTCCGCTGGGACACTCGCATGAATCTGTAAGATCTGCTAATCACCAGTTTGGTGCTATGATCTGTCCATCTATGTGCATTGATATCATTACAGTGCCAGTGTTCTTGCAGATATTTCCTTGGGAATATGCTTTCTTTGATAAGTATTATAAAAACTGCTAATCAAGGGACCGGAACCCATTTATAAAAAAATGACTTACTCAACAAGAGAGCACAATTATTGAAATTTACTGTTGTATGGTTCATATATCTCTAGGGATTACAATCTTCTTTTTGACCTATCTGATTTGAGAAGGGAATTACTGGGGGTACGAGTGAGTTGGGTTCCTTGTTTTTACATTCACGAGCTATATTTAGAAACTGCGTAAGGGTTGATTCTATCTGGTACTTAATGTTATGATGTGGCATGAAGTAAGAGAACGTAAGATAGAAAAACCGTTTTCTCCATGGGCAAACCATTTTTTCTCAAACTTCTTTATTTTGTACTTTATAATTTAATTGGGATATTTAATCCTATAAAAAAGACTATGTGCTTTGGACACATGCATTACATGTGCTCCAAGAAAAACAATTACGAAGATCTGGGTTTTGACTCTTCCGGTGTTTTACTGCGGTAACACGTAAGTCAGGAGATAGTGGAAGCCTCTTTCTACCACTTGGTGTGGCGCTCTACCTAGCTAATTTTATTTTCAGGGCTTTGGGCACATGGAAAGGAAACAAGAAAAATGATTCTGCTCTGTAGGCGGTGCAGACCAACCATAACTAGTTTTCATTACCGATGTCTCTTTCTTCCAGGTTCAGGTTTTTGTGGCATATGACCAGACTAATGCAAGAACTTTATTGTGTTGTCATGTCAGTTTTTGTTGCATCAGCTTTCAAATTACTGGTGCAACATTTGGAAGAAAGCTATAATGTTAAAATGATTGACTGTTGTTGTCGAACAACCAGATGCACAAAAGCAAGGAAAGAATACGTGAAAGCATGTACAAGAAAAATTAGCCTGGTGAACAGCGCCAAAACAAAGGAAACCTTTGGCCGACTCTCAAAATTCTAGGATTTAAACCGTAGGGATATAAAGGACTAAATAACTTGATTATGGTGACACTTCAGGAGGTTTTTTTATCTAATATCCTACAGCTAATCAGAATATTTTATTCAATTTATCTAAGAGTGATTACTTTTTTTGTTTCTGCTGTGATGACAGATTTTTAGGGCTTTGGTTGCCCACCGTCTTGGCAAGTAGTTTTGTTCCATGTTATCAAGCAATATAATATTCATCCTTTGGCTTTTGTCTCTCGTAGGTTCTGTCTCAAAATGATATGGAAGTTTCGCGAGACAAGAATTTTACTTCTCGGGGGCCTTTTGTTTATGGTTTCATAGATCTTTTTGTTGGCTCTGGGGAGTCATGGCGTTGGGGCCTTGCAATGGAAGAGAGAGGGGGGATAGACCCTACCAAACAGCCTAATACAATAGATAGATCAAGGCATGTACCTGAAATTTTAGAGAAGAAAATTGACCAGAATGTGAAGCTGCTGGTGACTCAGGATATGAAGCAGAGTTCTGTACCAAAACCCACGGCAAAATTGCAAACAGTTGAAGAAAAGAGTGAAGATGAGAGTAGGAACGCTGATTCTAGTAGATCGCTTTCAGCAGAATCAGCTGGAAGTATATCAATAAGTGAGGTAAAAATGATGTTCTCTTTTGTTTGGATTTTTCATATCAAATGATAACTTTCATGTTAAATTTATCTTACATATGTCAGTTATGATATCTTGTTTCCTCATTCCCCTTGCAACGATAAACGTTGGATATAATTTTTTCTAGATCCATGTTAACCATGCACTTGACTTCCTTTGTATGAGCATGATATACATTCTTGGCCCTTTTTCTATTAGCTTAAGTATAGGCAAGTAAATTTTTCGTAATTAGATGGTGAACCGTGGTGCGTTGGCAAGTTTGCTCCCTAGTAACCTGGAGGTATACTTCGTACCTCCTGTGCCATAGTAAAGTCTTTCACTACTTTTTTTCTGTTATTGCATACTCCGGCTCTACATCGAGAAATAAACCACAGAAGGATTCAACTAATGAAATAAGAAAGAACTAATTTTTCACATAGATCACGAAGTCTCCATTTGACCTGAGCATACCAATCTGTGGTGCAGAAGCATAATGATGCAGTACGCTATGGCAAATGCTTTGAGAAAGTTGGATTAAAGGATGGCATTGGTTTTGTATCAGTTTTTTGGGATTATTGAAACTCAGTTGTATTTTGCTAGTAATGCATACTTTCGGGTTTCTTAGGTGTCTAGGGTTACTTAAGTGTAGTTCTTGGGCATTTTAGTCATGTCCAAGAGTTGAGTATCATTGAATTTTGGCTGTAAGCCAATTGGCCGTCTATGCCGCCGCGGATCCCCTGCGCGGAAGTCCCATTACTACCCCCTTTCCAATCTCTCCTTCTCCCTCGTTTTAGAAGTGTTGTTCCACATCAGATAATCTGGAAATAGTAGTAAGTAGAAATAAGTGTGTTGTGGGAGTGTATTTATACTTCATCATATTAAAAATCGTTGAGGAACAGAAGAATAGTTAATTTCCTTAATACTGTTTGCCTTTTGCCTTGAGGACCACCACCATCCTATGTCTTTTTCTTTGAGTAATACCAACTGATTTGGCTTATTCCGGCATTATTACCATGCTTCACTATTCATCATCATTACACTTGTTTCACCTACCTTGTCTTCATTCTCTCACAACCCATCCCAAGCTTTGGAAGCTCTTGCACAGTTTCCAAACAAACAGTCATCCTCTTCAAGAGAAACTGAGGTATATTAGGGAAAAGGATTGATGTCTCCTTTGAGTATTACCTCCTTGGTCTGGAAAAGTGAGAATGATCTTTGAGTGCAATTCTTGCTGGAACGTTTGTTTGGTGAGGTGTTGTACTGTCGGTGTCCCAATAATTTGAACTGGCTGAAACACCAGGGTCGAGTTTATGTTAGGATTTCCGTGTGCAACCCTGGGGTTTTTAGGACTTGATCCATATCTGGAGGTCCTTCATGTGGTGGGATTCATGTTATAGGTTTGGACCGAATGAGGTGGCATTTCACAGTTTTTTCTCTCTGATTTAATATGTTGATTTTCTACTATATTTATGTTTGGAATTCTTCTGGCACGATAAAACACTTGTTTTCGTCGTGACTGAATATACAGGATTCATTTCTGGAAGAGGATCTAGGAGAAACTGATGATTACGATCTACGTAGTGAGCATCCCGAATCGATGTCTTCTGCTTCTGTGATTAGTGATCACATGCCTCAGACTATCGAAAGAGACTTAGTGCTGGTAATCTTACATTTTTGTCCTCTCATAATGTTTTTGTTGTAGATGTCGAATTCTATGCTGACTTTTCGTTTATGTAGGCTCACTTGCTTCGCATTGCTTGTACCCCTAGAGGGCCACTAGCTGATGCTCTGCCAGAAATAACGTCAGAGCTATACAACCTAGGGGTATGTGATTGGTAATTTCTATGCTAGGAAGACATTCTTTCCCCTTGAATCTGCTGTTTCATAAAAGTTTGATTTTGCAGATTTTTTCGGAACGCGTACGGGATTTAGCTACCAAGCCATCTTCACTTTTTGATAGAACTTTTGATCATGTTTTTAGGGAGCATATGGTTAGTCAATTCTTCTTGGTTCCTCCAGATATTTTCTCATCCACTATAATATTCCATTTCCACCAATTGAAAATGCTATGAAATAGGTGTCTTCAAAGATCTCTCAATTTTGGAAAACTGCTTCTGACTTTGGAGGACAGAATTCTTCGTCTTCACAAAGTTCCCGCTATTTAAATGACTTTGAGGAGCTCCAACCACTGGGTAAGAGATGTTGTGTCCCATCTTAATTTTTCATTTCCGTCAAATGTAATATTACATATTAGGCTCTAAAGATTCTGTTTACATGTTAAAACGTTTCTCTGATGTATTATTTCAATTTTTAAAAGTAAGAAGGCTGTAATCCGTCTACACTACACACAAGTAGCGTACAAGGGGACAAAAATTGCAAACATGGATCCTCCTCTTACAAAAAATTAAAAAAAACACAAAAAAAAAGAAGGTAAACAATGAATAGGAAAACAGAAAAAAAGAAGACAAAGGAACCGCGTTAGGATTAATCCCTCATCAAAGGAACCAAAGAAGATCTGACCTGCACCAAACTATCTGTTATCTACCACTCACAGTCCAAACAGTGGCTCTCATGTGCTGTTCTAAAAATCGAGAGTGTGAACATCCCCACAAATGCTCCAAGGCCGTTATCATTCGCTGCCAGATTGGGAAACAGTTACCCTCCTTGATCTCCTTAAATGCCAAACCGCACCGCTTACGATTCGACCTCTATGCTACCATTTAATGAACTAAAAACCAAGTAACCAACATTTATCAGTTCAATCTCTTCTGTAGTTGAACAGCATAATGTGGTGCAAAGCCCCTTTAAACAGCCTAAAATCCCATGCTGTCAAGGAACCTAATCAGGCATTTTATTGATAACAAATGCCACCAAAAGGAGCTGATAAGTACGGGGCAAATTCAAATTGGCTAAAAAAAGGAAATTCGAATTGGCTAAAAAAAGGAAAAACTCCAACTTGCCAGCCAAAAATTGAATCTGTCACCATCTAAAAACCTACCTGTTTCTGCCGCAAGCCTCTTTGTCAAGGAAGCCCGGAAAACAGGGGGGAAACTTTGATGTTTGTCATGTTAGCAGCATGAAGTGTTTTGTCCACTGCTCCTTTGTTCCCCATGTTGAGACTCTAGCTCGTTGCTGATCTGGTTTATTCCAATACAGTGAGGATTAAAGACCTCGTGCGCATAATATTCTGTCCCAGCAGTCAACCATGTTGTTTCATGCTGGCAGGTCATGGTGGATTCGGTCATGTTGTGCTGTGCAAGAATAAGCTGGATGGAAGGCAGTACGCTATAAAGAAAATTCGCTTGAAGGACAAAAGCCTTCCAGTAAATGACCGAATATTGAGGTATGTATGTAAGAACATTCTATTAGAGTATTGGATCTCCATGTGCTTAGTTATTGCTGTCTCGTTTCTTCTACTATTATTTAATGTGAGGTTCCTAGCCCTTTGGGTTCATGACTATCATAAGTCCAGATCTAAAGACTGTTTCTCGTTTCTTCAACTCTTCCAAGCTCTTTAAGGGTCACAACTTATGATTAGTCCAGGGTTAAAAGGAAAAATGCAAGAGAGTTGCTTATATGATTGGAGGTAATATACTTCCTTTATTTGTACACGGGTTTGGCCACTCTTCTTAGGCCTATCTTATTTGAGTACATTTTTAGACATCAGAAATGAAAATTATTTTAACATTGACGAGTAACAAGCAGCTTTTGCATTTATAATGATGAAGCTCATATGTCATGGAAAATGGGTTATATTGTCTTATGGTAGTGGTGAGAATTTAAAACCTTTCAAACTAAACTCCATCTTCACTCTAAAATTTTTCTCTTGCTTCAAAACACGTGCTCGCTGCTGCATTTGGAGTATCTAAATTGATGTATTGGTATTTTTACTTATTAGCAATGCCAATAATCTGGATATGCATAAGATTTTTTTTTTTTTTTTGTGTATACAACCATAGAGATTGCTTACGCATTGTGCACGTGTTGTGCAACTTGTTTGCTCATCCACTATTTCGTTGTTCTTAGGGAAGTAGCCACACTTTCCCGGTTGCAGCATCAACATGTCGTGCGCTACTATCAGGTATGATTTTCTGCGTATATGATTAATTACTTGGCGACTAATGAAATTTGGCCATTTCTGAATATTGTACTGTGGCATACCAAATGTCTGGATTTTTTGGTTGGAACCTGTTATAAATATTTGATTTATATTTTGCTAGGGGAATTGTTCACTTCAAGAATTATATGGATGTCTAGAGAAATTATGATTTTTCTGAATCAAATTTGGTGTTACAATTGATAAAAAAGGTTTCAGGCATGGTTTGAAACAGGAGTCGCTGGTGGCTATGGCGATGGAGCCTTGGGTTCCAAGACTGCAATGAGCTCCACTTTCAGTTATAAGGATTCAAGTTCTGCAGACTTAAGTGGGCATGAAAATAAGCTCGAGTCAACTTACCTTTATATCCAAATGGAATATTGCCCACGGTAAATCTTCTTTCCTGTGAACTTTCTTTTGCAAAAGCATTGGAATATCAAGGGGTTTAGTGGCCTTTTCCATGCCCTTCTTGTTCTTGGTTTATCTTGCATCTTTAATTCTTGAAGTGTATATCATTGTAGAAAATGTTAGGCTATATTACCCTAATGCTACAATGTGTTGGAGCTATGATCAGATTTTTCAAGGAATTAAATTGATCTAGGTGAAAGATTGAAAATGGTGTCATAGAAACTAGAAAAGAGTTTGTTTGACATCATCACTAGATACATATAGAGGCTCTAGGTGATCCCATACTAGAATATTCTATAATTTCAAAGTTCCCCTGAAGTTGGCTTAGAAACCTCTGGGACCCAACTTGCAGGAAACAGGGAAAAATAAGAAATGGAGAACTAATTAAAAATCCCTTAGCCACACTAGTAATAATAATGGTTTACTTAAAATTGTGGCACGACTGTTTGGGTATTCCAAAGTGCTGTTCACGGAATGCTCAAGGGCAACGATATGATTCTCAGCGAAGTATATCATATAGTCGTGTTATCTAAAATCTTATCAACTCCATGTCATAGTCGACCACAAATTCGAATGTGTGCCGAGGCTCAACTGCATCAGAATTCACCTTGTAGAGCTTTGTTATTGACCATGATTGTAAGCAAGTTGCTATTGGCTTCCTTTACTTCCAAACTTGCAAAATGGGGCAAAAAGTATCTCCATTTCATAAATGGAAAAATTTAAATTCTAATTTTCCAAAATGAGTCAGGTTCCCACAAATCATGAGACCTGCTTCAATTTGCTATGCCAATTGACACTTAAACAACAGCTTTGCTGGTTCATTGGAAATGCGTGGATTTAATGCACGTTAGATCCATGCGCCAACTTCCTCTATGAAGTGTAGGTCTTGCGAGGCACAGTTGTTTCATCTCCACCACCCAAGCCAAAAGGGTCACCGAACTGGATGTCAGAAAGCTCAACGACCACTTTAAACGTTCTGTTCTCAGATGACACCCATTCTGCATGGAGACTCCACTGCCTTTCAATTTTTGTCACAGCATAGACACCCTATTTCGGAGTTCTGTGCTGTCCCTTTTACTGCCACATCTTCTGCTGAATCGCTTCACGCTCCAAACCTCATTACCATCTGTTAAGCATGATAACTTTGTTGGCCCATTCTCTGACAGTTTAAGCTTTTGGAGTAGATTTAACTTAACACCATCGACACCCTGGAACCTCTACGCCTATTGGTTGTGATACTCACAAGCATTTGGCTGCAGCGGGACACCAGCTAAAGGTCCGATCTACTAAACAAGGGTAGGGAGGAGGAGAGCCACCCTGAAGACAGGAGCATAAGAGCCAGAGGGACATATTTGTGTGTGTGTGTGTGTGTGTGTGTATATATATATATATATATATATATATATATATATATATATATATATATATATATATATATATATGGGAGCTGATCCATTGCTCGCGCCAGCAAATGGAGTTAAGTTGCCAGCGCGATCTGGCCGTCCACGCGCGATCTGTGGAAGATCCAGATCTTTTTTTTGCGTTTTTTTAAGTCCGTCCGCTACATTATGTAGCAGACAGTTTTTTTTGACAAAAATACCCCTTGCCCGTGTGAATTGAATCTGCAATTTTGTGTGTCCACTACATAATGTAGTGGACATAATATAATAAAGCAGAAACTTTCAAGAATCTCGAGATCTGTTTGGACTTCATCTCTCTATCTCTCTCTCTATCCAGATCTATTTGGGTAAGTCTCTTTCTCTCTCTCTCTCTCTCTCTGTAGCGATGACGTGGTCACCGTACTGGTCTACCGGCGCCGACTGCCTGCCTCAGCTGGGGTTCCAGAGCAGCAATGGTGGCGCCACTTGACTGTGATCGCGAAGTGGGGGTGCTGAGTGGCTGATACATGGATTGTGTCATTCGGAATTTGTGGAAGAATTGCATATGCTAAGGCCTTCGTGTTTGATTGGAGCAAAAATGATCGAACGGTGGCATGGCCTTCGTGGTTGATCGGATGGAGAAACCCTCAATTGAAGACACATGAAATCGCTGGTTACTGGGCGAGTAATGGATCAACAGTGTTTGAAATCCCGGCATGTTTTTGCCGCCGGAATGGTGGCAGAGCCGAGAATTGAGGCGTACGAAGCGGACACTTAGGGTGGAAGGTGCCGGAACCGGTGATTGTCACCGTCGATTGCTTCAAAGATGAGATCATACTGTTCGAAGGCTTGAACTTTCAAAAAAAGATAAATTTTGACACGAATCCTACGATTTTTGTGGGTTTGTTTACATTTAAGTAACAACACAAAGCCAAATGTTTTGGTATATTCGATGAATGATGGAGGTGATCAAACTTTCTGGTGCATGAGAGAGAGATTTGTCACTGAGATAAGTGCAGAGCAGAGAGAAAAAGTGGTGAAATGTAGCGGACACATTAATTAGAAAGAGAAAAAGTCAGAAGAGAAGGACTGGTCGAGGGTATTTTTGTCAAAAAATCGTCCGCTATATTATGTGGCGAACGGATTAAAAAAAACGCAAAAAAAAAAGATCTGGATCGTCCACAGATCCCGCGTGGACGGCTAGATCACGCTGGCAACTTAACTCCATTTGCCAGCACGAGCAATGGATTAGCTCCCTATATATATATATATATATATATATATATATAGTCCGTCTGTTACATAATGTAGCGGACGATTTTTTGATAAAAATACCCTCCTGCTCCATCTGCTACATTATGTAGCGGACAAGTAGACACTACCTTTTTCTCTCTTTCTCATTAATTTTCTTTCACATCTCTCTTTCCTTTCTCACGTCAATTTCTCACTTTCTCTTGTCCTTTCTCTCTCCTCTTTTCTCTCAGATCTTTTTTGTTCTCTCTCATCCTCCTCTCCCCTCCTTTCTTCTCTCTCTCTCTCTTTCCTTTCTCACGTCTAAATGCAGCATTACACCTAGCACGAAATGGGAGCAAGTCAAGGTGAGGAAATGTTCTATCACCTGCAAGTTTTTGCAAAGCATGAAAAAGAAATTATTGAATTTGAACATGTTTGGCGCTTTTTCCCCCGATATTATTCAAGCTGTCAGGCTCAAGAGAAAAAGGAAAACGGAAATGAACAAGAACATCAGATATTATAATCTGTAAACGGAGATAATTTTATGTAGCCCAAAGTAACTAACAACAAGATAACTAATATGGGTGACCACACCGAGCACACTTTTCAAATTTGAAATTTCAAGGGAAGGACACTCTGATTTTAAAGTCTATTCAGGTATTCATGTAATCTCGAAATTACTGGAAATAACATGCTGGGTTAGGTGACACGCATTGCTGTGTGCAAATTAGAGTCGATTGCAGGCATGGTTTCAAAAAACGGCCTATCATAACTGCCGATATGTAATGGATTTTCAGCCCTCCGACACCGTTACACGCTATATCACAGCAGTATCGGCCTTATGGTACCATACGGCCGTAACACCGATAAACTATTGCGCAAATCTCCTGACTCCTGCATCTCCTTTTCCAATCAACTATTGCACAAAACTACAAGTTCAATTACTGTAGGCTTGTGAGTTGTGAGAGGAATCTGCTTTCTCAATCATAAACTTTCTCACTTCTCCTCTCTATAAATTCCTCTCCACTGGAAGCACCAATCTACACCAATCAAAAACATACAAATCAGAAACAAAGAAAGAATCGGCGTGTAGAAGAACGAAGGAGAGCCCGAAGAACTGAAGAACGAAGGAGTGAAGGACTGAATGAGAGCACCGAGCACGGCTGAGTCGGCGTTTGGCTGTCGCCGGTCGTTGAGTCACCTGGGCGGCTGGGCGTGGGAGACTGGGAGTTGGTGGAGCCATGGGACTGTGGGAGTCCAGGTTAGTTTCCCAGAGAGAGCTTTACAATAAAACCACGCACAAAGAGAGAGAGAGAAAGAAGAAAGGAGGGGAGAGGAGGATGAGAGAGAACAAAAAAGATCTGAGAGAAAAGAGGAGAGAGAAAGTGAGAAATTGACGTGAGAAAGGAAAGAGAGAGATGTGTCAGAAAATTAATGAGAAAGGCGAGAGAAAGAGAGAAAAAGGTAGTGTCTACTTGTCCGCTACATAATGTAGCGGATGGAGCAGGAGGGTATTTTTGTCAAAATATTGTCCGCTACATAATGTAGCGGACGGATTAAAAAAAACGCAAATAAAAAGATCTGGACCGTCCACAGATCGCGCGTGGACGGCCAATCATGATATGTATTTTCAAAATTCGTAGATGACAATGGAAGGACACAAGTTTTCAAACCTCTTTCAGTGCTCTGAGAGGATTATCTTCTTTATACTTGCAGTGTCTTTGCATACACTTTAAAACCAAATGAATAACGGAGATTGCAAAGATATGTAGGTGATGATCATAGGAATATGTAACTGAAGATAAGGGGTTTGTCGCTGCTATTTGAATTGTATCACTGCTGGCATAAAACTTGGCATATGTTGGCTCATGTGCTACAACTCCCCTCGCAAATTCTTCTTGAGTTTGTTCTTAGGCAGCAAAAATCGGGAAGTTGGGAAAGGTCATCGGGAAGTTGGGAGAGTTTGGTGAAAATATAGGCTGCTTGTTTCACTGCAGGTATGTATTTAATATTCAAACTTTTTTTTTTCTAAAATGGTTATCAATCAATTATATGTTTTGCACAGGAATGGAACACTTGATTTGCTGCCAGATAGATAGCACCAATGTTATCACACCAAAGCCTTAGGTGAGAAAATACGTGAATGATAACGTCTCTCAGCAATACATTAAGCCAATAAACAACGGAAGTAACTATATTTATTGATCGTGCTAGGACGAGCCACCTAGGTTGTTTCTTTGAACTCCACGACACAAGGTTGCTACCAAGATAAACACAGTAACCCCCTGTTGACAGCGGTTGAATGGGCAACTTACCCTATCTGCATCTGAGAAAGTGGAGAGAGTCCTAGAAGGGAACTTGATGACGATGAGGCCTTGATTAAGAGTATGTCGTAGATAGCATATTGTGCGCATCGAGGCTGTCCAGTGATTAGTACGAGAATGGTGCATGAATGAGCAATGTTGTTAAAAAGTGAATGAGGGTTCTAGACGATTGATTCAAAGATACTGCAAGGCACCTACCAAGTTGCGATACTCAGTTAGAGATGTGAAAGGAGCACCAGAGATTGCAGAGAGAACAGAAGAGAATGACATAGGAGTCTGGAATGGCTTTGCTAATGTCATATACGTGCAGACCAGCAGAACAAGTCTCATGTACACACACACACATACATATAACATTATACACACCTATACATATATATATATATATATATATATATATATATATATATATATGGTTTTTAAAGATGCAAACCAGGATTAGACATCACTTCAACCCAGAGAAAATAGTGTAGAGAGCCAAGATCCTCTACTGAAAACTCAGCATTAGGAGCATGAAAAATGGTAGGCATTGCTGAAGAAGAATGCCGGGTCAAGGGGATGTCATAAAAAACTAAATATACTAACAAACATGTTGTCTCTTTCAAATAAAAATAGGGGAGAATCTGATGTTGAAACATGAAAACCCAGCTGAAGGAGTCTTGATGAAAGCCGTTGGTGCCAAGCCCGGGGGGAATGTTGAATATCATACAATGTTTATGCAATTATGTGATTGATGCTGGAAATCAGGAGGGTTGCAGCTTGAAAAATTTTCCTTGCGAGTCACCATTCAAGAACGTGTTACAAGTAACCATTCAAGTCAATTTGTACACGTGACTTGTGATTGAGATGCTGGAAATCAGGGGGTTGAAGCTTGTAAAAATCCTATTGCAAATAACCAGTCAAGAAAACATCGGTGATATTGGCTTGCTTTATTTTCCAACTAAAACCTACTGCGAGAGTGAGAACCACCTGAATGGTTGCCGGCTTTATTACAGGACTAGAACTCTCTTTATGTTTTGTTGTTTTTAGCCTTTGGCCAGCGGTCTGGTTTCATATCGATGAACAGAGATATCCGCCTTCTTTTTTACTTAAAGAACCATTTGCAGCGGATAATGTTCTTACCGGATAAAGGAGGCACTGTATCCCTTGTTCAGTTGATTGTTAGAGCATTTTGTTGGTGGCCACACGTCACGCTACCAAGAGGACTTAAAATTGGTTCAGTGCTATTAAATCAACAGGCAATGGACAGCAAGAAGCAACTTGAGCACGTTTCATCCATTTTTCACCCCTTAGTCCTAGTGACCATACGATGTTGATAAACTGGTGGAGGAAGTGTATGAAAAGCTTATTTTGATTGGTAAGGCTGTTTCTACTAGGATTTTAAAGAGAAGTTGTTTGGAGAGAGGGAACTTATCTGTTCCTTAGAATTAGAAACAACACTTGGGATAAGAACAGGCAGGGGACCGACAGGTACGGATGGCAATATGGGGATCCCCATCTGGCCAACCCCAACCCAGGTCGCTCCATACCCATTTGGCTCATCCGCCTCATCCCCATGTTGCTCCATATCTGATTTAATGTGCCCCGCACCATCCCATTTAGATCCAACCCTCCCCATTTGACCCAATTCAATACGGGTCAAGCCGTATAGTTTCCAATTCTTTTATCTTAACTAGTCAAATTTTGGGTGATTTTTTTTTTATTTTCCTTACTCCGGTTGCAGCGGCAGCTGGGGGGTGCTGTCAGAGGTGGAGGCGGGAAGTGGTTGTCGGCCACTAAATGATTTAGTGGATGCATTTTATTTTGAAGAACCAACTTGAAGAGCTTCTAAGCCCATACCATCTGTAAAGCGAACAATGTTAGGCCACCCCTTTATACTCATTATAGATAGACAAGTTTGCCAGGTCATTGGGGTACCGTTCTGGCTGATATCCCACTAGGTTGTGGACCAACCTTGTAAGCAGCTGTTGGATTGGAAGAATACCCCAAAAAATTGAGGAACCACAATATGGACAAGGAACAGTAACGTATCCAGCTGGACCGCAGGAGTAGCTACTTATAATCTTTTCTTTGACGGAGAAGTAGAATGATATGGGTTGAACTGTTGGGCATAGAATGCAGGAGGCCAAATGGCCGTAGATTGTTGTTAGGTGAGAATTGACAATTATTATGGAATGAAATGGGAGAGACAAACTGAGAGACACCACGGTTATTATTGTGATCATTGCGACTTCTCCCCTGCTGATTTTGACCGGCTGGCAAAGTAAATATTCAAAAGGAGCTGAAGACGATAATTAACAGAAGAAGATGAATTTTTTCAAGCAACAAGAGCCTGAGGAAAAGATTTTCGCAAGAGGTTTTACGTGCAAGCTGAGTTTCATAATTCTGGAGATAGCTGTAGAGAAGGTCGAGAGAAACTGGCTTAGCACGGCTTGCCAATCACTGTGAGGGGTGTAACTAGGGGTTGGGACTCGTGCCCAAGGCCAGAATGATTAGCATCGTGAGGTCACCACACGAAACAGGATACCCGACTGCTGCACGTGTAGCGGAAAGTTTCCTTACCTTTTGAAAGTATTCATTAGTGGAGAGGTTATCCTTAGACAGCTTCATGAAATAATGGCGAAGTTGAAAGATACTTTCACGAGATTGAGAGGAATATATCTTCTGGAAAGAATCCCAGACTTCATGAAATGTTGAGAAGCCAAGACCCTGAGCCAAAATAGGCTCTGTGAGAGAAGAGAGAAGCCAATCGAGCAGCAATTGATCTTGTTTGTACCAAAAGGTGAAGGCACCACTAATTGCAGATGCAGCTTTATCTTAATGGACGTTCCATCAATTAAGAGAGCACAACAGGTAAGTGTTATTACACAACCTAATGGGATAAGGTTGTGGGCATTGTTTGGAGGGAACATGACAGAAGAAAAATTAAGAAGAGGAGCATTTTGAATTGAGGTTGTAGCAGAAGACCACATGATCACTGAACAGAGGAAGGAACAGAAATCTGGACAGAATAAGGTGGAAAAGAGATACTCTACCACTGGCTTTGAAACCCTAGGGGCTTTGGTACCATGAAAGAGCACAGATATTCTTGCAACCCTCCCAGTGCTCCGTGAGGATTATCTTGTCTAGATTTATGGTGTCTGTGCATACATTCGAAATTCAGAAGTACACTAACAATATTACAGGATATGTAACCAAAGAGCTTTGTGGTTAGCTAGGATCCCTCTTATTTGTATTTAGTAACTGTTGGCATAAAAATTGGGATTTTCTTGGCTTCATATCAAATGCTCTAGACAACCCTCAAAATCACCAGTAAGTACCACAAACACCTAAACAACCCCTTTCCTCCCGACGCAAGATTTCTCATTTTCATTCAGGAAACTCTCTTTCAATCCCCACTCAACATCCGTGATGGACTTCGAATGGGTTTCTTGCGGTATCTCCTCAAATTTTGCCTACTAGGTCCATATGGTCTACCATTCCCTTGAGAAGCCTTTGTTTCTGCAGCCATATTAAACACATAAATGTTCATTTGGTAGGAAGTCCCCCCCCCCCCCCTATCAGTGCAAAAGAGGCCTTAAGCAGAAACTGACAGAATATGTAGAAGAGAAGATGTGGGCGTTAGGACATTGAGGCTAGGTTTCTTCTTTCCTCCTAGAGACCTGGGTTCAATATTTAACAAAAATTCTTTGTGGAAGTCAAAATACAACCCGTTCCAATTTCCATTGCAAGTAAAATTTTACCTGTCCCTTTCCACTTTCTTTTCATGTGGCCATTCTTTCCTTTAAATAACATAGCCATAACAAATCACAAGGTACTTCGGTTGAAACACAATGAAAACAGGAAAATGAAAGAATGTTAACGTATTCCTGTGTTGCCAAGAGAAGATTGTCTTGAATTTTACTGTCCTGAAATTATGCATATGGTAGATGAGGGATAGTTTTTCTAGTTGTTTCTGACCATGTTATTGTCAAGCTTAGATATGCTTATGCTATTTTTTGGCCCCCGTAATTGTGTGGAATTTACTCTTCTGACCTACAGAAGTGAAAGAGGAGGTGGGACAGTTTGGACGGGACCTTTTGCAGACAATTTTAACTGCAATGTACCATTTACAGTTAAAATTAAACCTTATGAGATTGGACGAGGAAAT
This sequence comes from Escallonia herrerae, assembly GCA_033070095.1. Taxonomy (NCBI): domain Eukaryota; kingdom Viridiplantae; phylum Streptophyta; class Magnoliopsida; order Escalloniales; family Escalloniaceae; genus Escallonia; species Escallonia herrerae. The sequence continues at coordinate 78,815 of JAVXUP010002283.1, forward strand.
CTAAAATTTCAACGACTTTAAAGCTCTTCAAATTTGATTCCCTTGTTCCAAAGTTCCATAATTCACAAATTTATTGTTTGGACCAATTTAGTTGACGCGTGTATTTCAACTTTACGCTTGCACTTCAGTTGTTTCTATGAATATGAAGTGGATTGCATTGCCCAGTATATGTCATGTGTAAGAAACAAGATAAGCGTTAAACATCTGGAAACATTCAAAAGCATCGAGAAGAAATAAGGGAGGGGCCAAAGTCTGACTCTAAACTGCTGAGCATATAGCGGTGCTGCAAGATACTAAAATGAGTTTGATACTCCGGATTATGTAACGTGGTATTTGTCAAAAACTAGACTAGTTACTTTAATTGGAATGTTATGCCTCCAAATCCACTTTTAAAATCGTAAAATAATTTCGGAATTTATGTACTCCAAAGAATGGATTTAAATGAGATTTTTTAGATACCTTGCTAAAGTGAAGTCCCCCGGTTAACTCCTCCATCCAAATACAACCTGATTGTTGTTTGAATTCGTTGATATTAATGACTCAATTTTTCTCAGTTTGATGTTTCTGTATTTTAGTAGCTATTGATACTCTGATCATTCTTCCCTCAGTTTATAGCTACACACACACACAAACACGTATATATGTACATTTATATGCATGTGTACACATATTCGGTACTCTAATATCATTTTGCTGTACTTTTTTTTTCTCTTCTTTCCTGGGTTAAAGGACTCTTCGGCAGATGTTTGAATCATATAGTCATTTGGACAAGGAACTAGCTTGGCATTTGTCCCGCCAAATTGTAGAAGGCCTGGCACATATACATGGGCAGGGGATCATCCATCGTGATTTGACTCCTAATAACATTTTTTTCGATGCTCGCAATGATATTAAAATAGGGGATTTTGGTCTTGGTGAGTTACACTCCTCCTTGTTATGACTTGTTTGTACTTCTGCTTGAGCTTTATACTACACTGTCTTGTTTCAGTTGCAAATTTAGAATAGTTGTCAGAACATGATTTTAAGGCTATGTGTGCATACTAGACCAGATTCATGGGTAAGGGTAACGCTTTGCACTCCAATGCAACGATCTGTGCTTTGGCAGCAAAAGCGTGATGAATTTGAGAATTGGAATGCCCAGATTCGCGCTCTTGATAATTTAGCATACGAATCATTCTTGCCAACCACTAGTACAGCCACATGTGGCTTGGCGCCATGTAGCTGCGATGCATAGGATCATCTAGCCGTATAACATCCTTAAAAAGTTGCACAACTCTTTGATTCATTTGCAGATTGCACAACTCTTTGGTTCATTTGCAGATTGCACGAGTCTTTGGTTCATTTGTAGATCAATCAGCCGCGAATGTAAGGGGACAAATATATATATATATATATATATATATATATATATATATATATATATATATATATATATATACACGCCCACTATAAGGGAGCTGGGAGAATAGACATAAAATATTGCATTCATGATTTTTATTTTGAAACTGAAACAATATAAGAAAAATTTATAATCCTGGACTTTGATCGCACTCTTGTGGTGATCTTAGTTTTGAGTATTCTCAAGATTGATGCTCGCTCGCGCGCGTTCTTGCACCCGCTTCCGCTCTTACTCTGTGATGCATAAAGAGAATGATGCGATACTAAATTTTAAAGTTGACCGATGATCACAAATTGCATCATGCACTCCAATAAATTCCAATTAAGCACTGAAGCTGATTTTCTTTACTTGCATAAGCTGGTTCCTTCTTCCTTTTAACTTTGTTGCTCGGCTGTGCTTTGCGAATGACCATGATCGACACCCTTGCATTGGTGATTGGTGAAGATTCAACAATTCACTTGGCTCAATTGTTTGTGATGCCGACATGTCAAGAATCTGGCACTCGTCTGTCACACCTTGGTGTTTTTGTTGTTTCCCCCCCCCCCATATCATCTTGCCTTTTTCTCAATTTTTCGTCATTGGAGTATGTTTTTAATATTCTTAAGATTGATGCTCACGTGCCTGCTCCCGCTCTTGCTCTTCGATGCATGAAGAGAAATATATGGTACTTCTTCGTCAAAATAAATTTAGATGCATGAAGAGAATTATACGGTACTTCTTCATCAAAATATTCAAAAAGTTGAGTGGCGATCAGAATTTTTCTAGAAATAGTAGAAGGAACAGTAATTGCATCATGCGCCCCAATAAATTTCCATCAGCGCAGTGAAGCTGATTCCTTCTTCCTTTCAACTTTGGTGCTCTGAATTTTCCATGCTATTAAAAAATAATAATGATCCAAACCTACATACTCTTGACCGTTGAAGATTCAAGAATTGACTTGGCTTAAGTGAAGTGCCTCTCATCCGTTACACCTTGGCGTCTTTATTGTCTTTTCCCCCGAAGCTATCAGATCAGCTTGCCTTTCTCTATCTTTTGTTCTTAAACATACTTAATTGCGTATTTTTACTTTATATAATACTTAGATTTTTCCTATTTTAGATAAATTGAGAAGATAATCATCAGGGAGAGTTGTATTGATTGCTTTATACGCTTTGTCTTGCAGCCAAGTTTTTGAAGCTGGAGCAGCAGCTAGAGCAGGATTTGGATCCTGCAGAGACCATTGGAGTATCAGTTGAAGGTACTGGGCAAGTTGGTACCTATTTTTACACTGCACCTGAGATTGAGCAAGGTTGGCCAAAGATTAATGAGAAGGTGAAATCTTTAGTTTACTAGAATGGCTTATTTCAATTAATCGTCATTGCTCATTGTTGTACCATCTTGGTTTATAGGCTGACATGTATAGCTTAGGAATTGTGTTCTTGGAGCTCTGGCACCCATTCAGCACTGCAATGGAACGGCACATTGTTCTTTCTGATCTGAAACAAAAGGGAGAACTTCCTTCGGATTGGGTTGCTGAATATCCAGAACAGGCATCCTTGTTACGTCGCTTAATGTCTCCTAGTCCATCTAATCGTCCATCAGCCACAGAACTTCTCCAACATGCTTTTCCCCCTAGAATGGAATATGAGTTGTTAGATAGTAAGTAGTGAGGATGTCTTCTTGTATTTGTGCTATGACTATTCTTTTGACCTTTCTTCAGCATGAGAGCAAGTAGTTTAATATTGTTATTGTCAAGAATTAAAACTGAAGGCAAGATATCAAACTTCCGAGTCATTTAATTCTGCACATGCTGCTTGAGCTTAAGGTTTCAGTCAATGTTACTCTAGCATTCCACTCTATAGTGTTAGATTTGTATCTCTATGTTTTTTTTTTTTTAGTATAGGGCATTCTTGTAAGTACGCTCATTAGGCATTCTAACAGTAAAATACAGCTTGATTACAGTAAAAACTTTTCCTCCTTATCTTATTGTTAACCCTAATTCCAATAAACTCCGACTTGTATTTTCTTAGGTTAAGGTGGCATGAATTAGCTAAGTCTAACTATGTGACAGGATTGACAGTAGGCCGATGGTTTCAATAATTTGTATGTTTTGTACATTCCAGTCTTGGTCATTTGTTAAAAATATGAAGAATTAGAATTTTATGATGGGGCCGTTTCATAATGGAACATTAATAGTTCATAGAAACATTTGTTCATATTTTCACTTCTCTTGGTAGTTCGCTGTGACGTAACATAATTAATGGTTTTCTCAGGAAAAAAAGGCTTAGATTGTCGATTTTTCGTGTCTTACACAAATCTTAGTGCATTAATGGAAGTTTGTTTACCTGTTTCTGTTGATCCTTCTCAATTTGTTTGTAATCCAATATATAGTTTGTTTGCAAAGCCAACTAATAACCCTGTTGGTCCCAGTCACAGGACGTGATTAATCTCTACGCTCTTTGTCTGTCTCTTTCTCCCCCTTTCTACTCATGATGATGGAGAATTTTGTGGGTGAATACTGACCACATGAAATATTTGACTCCTTTCTGCTCATGTTTGATTTGTGTCATGTTATGTGGATCTTAGTTGCAGGAAACTCCTAATATGGTGACGTTTCTCTCTCGGAAACTCGCTTTTGCGATCCCAAGTTAGGAGCTCCATGGGATCTCGTCCCAAGCTAAGATGGGAACTCGATCCCGCTAGCTGGATAGAGATGCATGGAACAAGTGATAGAATACATGAAAATCAAGCTCTTTTCAACTCAATTCCTTGTTTCTCTCTTCCTTCAAGTCCTTAGTCTCCTTGTCTGTTGTTGCTATCTATGTAAACTATGCTAAACAAATGATAATACTCTTTACGCCTTTATTTATTCAAGCCGCTCCCAACCTCAGATTCTTCTTGGTGCTTACGCTTCCCCCCGCCCCCGCCCCCGCTTTGTGCAACTAAGATGTGGATTAACTTTTTAATGTTGGCTCATACATGAAATAACTTAAATCTGTATGGGAACTGCAAAGCCATAGCTTGTTGCCTGCAAATCCAAATTATGAATACGATGAAGTCATTGTTACACTCAGTTTAGTAGGTTTTAACTAAACTTTCCTAGAATATGTAATTCTTTATTTGAGAATAAGTATATGGAGAAGTCTGTGTATGAGCTTTTCTTTCCTTCCTATCTAGGTTGGAATGCTTACGTAATCTTTTATGTAGGACTATAGATGGCTAGCTTGAGTAAAGCTTCTTTTCCCCAGGTATCCTACGCACAATGCATACGTCAGAGGATAGAAGCATTCATGATAAAGTTGTGAATGCTATCTTCGATGAAAATATGCTAAGCACTAAAGACATCTACGAGCGTGGTGCGAGCGCCAAGTTGGTCAGCAATGATACTTCATCTATTCAGTACACTGAAGTGGCAACTGAAATCCGTGATCAGCTTGTGGAGGTCACTACCAAAGTGTTTAGACAGCATTGCGCAAAGCGTTTGGAAATAGTTCCCATGCGGTTGTGTGGTGACTGCCAGCAACATGATAGGTTCTTCTGTTCAACTTCTTCTGGTCAATTTTCTACCTTTGAGTGCTGATATCATTTTCTGGATTCCTGTTGATCTGACCACTGTTTTTTGGCTTGTATTGTGAAGGAATGCTGTCAAACTTTTGACCAATGGAGGAGACATGATTGAGCTTTGCCAAGAACTGCGGTTTCCGTTTGTCAATTGGGTTGTTGCAAACCAGGTATCTAATCAGAAATGTACCTTTTCTAGTACCAATTAGTGTTAAGCATGATAACTTGCTGGCTAATTCTCTAAAAGCTTAAGCTTTTAGAGCAGACGGTAACTTAACATGGTATCAGAGCTCTGATTTGGCAAGGTCTTGGGGTCGATTCTTCCCGCTTGCGTATTTGGTCCTCCTTTGTAGTAGTGCAACAAATACGCTTGGTGGTGGTGCACCTTGATTATTCGCTCCACGTGCAATCTGGGGCTTGCACTTGAGGGGGACTGCGTTAAGCATGCTAACGTCGCATGTCTACTTCCTTGTACTTTTCACTCTTGGCTACTTGTTCTTTGCCCTAGGGTTATTAGTGGCTAATAAAGAATCCAATTATTGTGTATTTCATAAATGCAAGCACTATTACTTATTGAGAGCTTATATGATCTGCAGTGACTTGTGCAGTATTTGCATTAGCAAATTACCGTGTGGTAGATAGTGTATGAGTTTATCTGTCTCCTCTAGTGTCCATACACGTTTTCTTAGGAGAAAACTCGTCTAAGCAGCAGAAGATAATATCATTGAACTATGCTCCACATGGATGTCAAGTGTCTTCAAAACATCAAGGCAGGGACACAACCCATCCAAGAAAACAAACATCAAAACCAAGATCTGATAGGTGACAAAGAAAGCAAACGGAGACATAACTGCATTCAAGCTAAAAGACAATTGACCAAAATAATGTCCAAGCCTAACGACTTCATAGCTAATTTTAAGTAATAAAAGACAAGAATACAATAGTCCCTGGAGATGAAAAATACGTGTCTTTAAGTGGGAAATATCTCATGAACGTCACATTGCTGCAGTAGTTGAGAGAGTTGGCTTAAGCCATTAAGTTAGGGCACTCTGCAGAGGTAAGATCTTGAACTGTTGCAAATACTTACTGCACTGATTCCGGAAGTCTGCCCCTTCAAATGGATATCTCACAGCTTTTTTCATTCTGAACTCAGTATATTTAAATTGCGTAGGGAATTTTGGTTTAGTTAGTTAAGGTATTGCACACATAGTGATATTGTTCCTTGACTCGTTTGTTACAGAAATCATCATTCAAACGATATGAAATATCTTCTGTATATCGCAGATCAATTGGTCATTCACCACCCTATCGGTACCTTCAGGTGACAGTTCATGTTGTCTGTTATAGTGCTCTTCATGACTTTATGATGAGTCATACGTGCTAGCTTATCAGATTGGTTGTAATACTTGATTCATGTCTCTAGGGAGACTTTGACATTATTGGAGGCGCACCAGCATTAACCGAGGCAGAGGTCATTAAGGTACTTTTCTCGGGAGGATCGCTTTCTCTTGGCTGGGAACTAGCATTTTTGCTAGTTCCTCAGATTATTTCTAAAGGCTAACACAACTTGTTACACTTCAGTGGAAGCTACTGAATGAATATGCCTACAATAGAGAATATCACAGAGTATTATAATTTCTTATAGTTGTTGACCTTCTTCCGATTCCTTTTGTACATTTTTGAACTTCTTGAAGTCCATGTTATTATCGTGAAAGCTACTGAATGAATATGCCTACAATAGAGAATATCCCTGAGTATTATGATTTCTTATACTTGTTGACCTTTTCCCGATTCCTTTTGTACATTTTTGAACTTCTTGAAGTCCATGTTATTATCGTGAACTGGTTTTGGAATTTAGGATATTTACCTGCTGAAGATTTTGGCTAAGTTTGGCATTGCTTCGTATATAATTTCAGGGTTTTGGCTATGTTAGTCGTAGAATAGCAAAGCATAGGGTGTTTTGTTGAGACAAAAGAAATCCTTGATAAGTAATAGTTTCTGATTGAAATCACGTTTAATACTTCGAAAATTTTACTTCAAAGTTTCTAGCAGAAATGTAGTTAAGGTGTAGTTGAGGTGTATGTGAGTTTAGTTTATTTTAGGGTGTTGTTTTGTGTTAAATTCTGTCTTGAATGCTTATAGATGTTGTAACTCTGATTGGTAGCATTATTCTTGTCATACGTGAAATCCCACTCATGTCTTACCTGACAGAAGTCCATAGCTTGACTAACTGAAGAAAGATGTATAAAGCTCATGTAGCTGGGGTCATTGAAACTTGTTGAAGGCATTATATGGGACTCCAAAAACATATTGTTCTTTTTGAAGATGCAATATTAAACTGATTTAGGTTTTGGAGGCTCAATAAGGCTGTAACAGACTATAGTTCTATTGGCTAAGAGGTATATTGGGAAATTCCGCGTCTCTATGTGACTTAGGGATACTAGATATGTTTTCACTCATTTGAGACTATATATTTCAGTACTTTTGTCGCAATAGCATTTGCAGAGATTATTTGGGGGCCTTGCACTTTAGTAAGACTACAGGGAATGAAAGGTATATGAAAGAAAAAGAAATATGTATTTCTCTGATCGGCTCGAGCTGTAGTTTCACTTTATGTGAAATCTCAATGCTAATCCATTTAATCATAGGAAAACCAGTTGCAGTTATCGATATAATATTTTGAAATATATCGCTTAAAAGCTTAAGTTTTTCTCGCCTACTTTGTTAAAAAATTTAATTTTGTCTTGTGACTTTCTAGGTAACATTTTTCTGCCTTTTAGTTTCTGGATGTTAATCTCTTTGGCTTTAACATTTCTGCTCGATTTTCAGGCTGCAATGGACATTGTAGCACGCTGTTTTCATCCAGAATCATGTGATATTCATCTTAATCATGGAGACCTATTGGAGGCTATTTGGTCTTGGGTAGGAATTAAGGCTGATCACAGAAAGAAAGTCGCAGAGGTACATTTACTAAGTTCCTATTAAGAGACTCATCAAGTATATAGCTGCAGTAGACTGAAACTGCATCTGCTTTTTGACATGAAGCTTCTGTCTCTCTTGGGCTCTTTGCGTCCTCAGTCCTCTGAGAGAAAGTCGAAATGGGTGGTAGTAAGGCGGCAACTTCGGCAGGTTAGAGAAACTTATACCATGTGGAGCACAAGGGTTATTAATATGGATATTCTTAGTTCTTTGACTGTTGATACGTTAGTATTTCTACAAATCGCATTTGATCGGTTTTAGAGATTGGGTCCCTTTTTTAGTTATTTGTTTTGTGAAAAGCTTCTTGTTGAAATTGGTTTATTTTTTCAACAGTTGGAAATAAAAGAAAAAGAAAAACTTTAAATGCCTTTTTCGACACCTATCTTGAAAAAACTGCATATATAAAGGTGTTGAAAACTACAAAAAACGTTGAACGATCCTGGAAACTCCTCTCTGACCCAGAACCTAGGAAGCACGGACACCTCTCCTAGGCGGAGGTTTGGTGTCCTAAACGGACAGACACCCTGACACCCTACGGATACTGCTCGACACGTGTCGGACACCGCCAATCGGTTTGGAATTTTTTTTTTAATTTTCCGACACCGTGTCGGACACTTCGTCGAGGAGTGCCGGACACGGCAATCTGCAGTGTCGGACCGTTTGGGGCTACTTTGCAATTTTTTGAACTAATTTCGGGGGTCAAGAAATTGTGCCCTAATCTGATCTTCACTCACCTTACGACCGTCGCCTATCTGAGAAGGGAACACTCACGTTACGGAAGCCTTCGGAGCATTACAGACTTGTAGCTGTCGTCGGAGCTGTCAGAGCTGGTTGCCAAACATTCCGACACCGTCGCCGATAGATCCAGACTATCCAGTCGCCGTCGCAAAGACCGAAGCAGCTGCTGCGACACGCCATCGCCATTGCCATCGCCGGAGGCCCTCGCAGCCGTCGCTGACACAGGTCAGTCCCTTCCATTCTTTCTGTTCGAAGTTTAGTTCTCTCTCAGTCTCTCCTTTTTTGTGCCCTAATCTGTCCAAACTCAAGACTCAAAGTCAAGAGTTGTCCACGGTCCACTTGTTCTCAATCCTTTTTTTTTTCTCTCCCTCCTCAAGAGTCTGAAAAGGAACCTCTCTATTTTTTTATGTTATGTCCACTCGTATGACTTTGTAAGACTTAATTTCCTTATGTTATGTACCATGCACTATGTTGGATTTAACGTTTAAGTATGACTTGTATTTGAATTCCTTGTTTTGGTAGTTTTTCATTATTATTTGTTATTTTAGATTATGGAATGTATTTGATACTTATTAAATATATATATATATATATATATATATATATATATATAATAAATATTAAAAAAATAGCGGTGTCCTGCGGTGTCCAAAATCTGATATTTTTGAAATTGCGGTGTCCGGTGTCCCCGTCCGTTTCCGTGTCCGAGTCCGTGCTTCTTAGCCCAGAACAACATGAAGCTCTAAGAAAGGAAAAACACAGCCCCAATTTCTTCGAGTGCCTGTGAATTATCTCCCCCCAAATGGACCACATAAGACGTGAATCTCTTAGGCATAATCTTTGGAACCTTAGATTTCTTCACTAGTGTTGGATAATCTAGAGTAAGTTCTAGAAGCAATTTGTTTTACTAGTGAGGCTAATTTTGGTCCCATGATTGCCATAAAAAACCCTCTTGCAGCTCTCATCAAGTGCAAGTTAGATACCTTTGGGTTCTGGAGACACCCTTAGGTCTCCCCCTCGGCAACATTACTTGTACAATTTTCCTAGTTCTGGTTACATGTCTGTTTCTTCCTCTTGGTTTCCGTTTTGTTAGTTGTAAATGTTTTTGATCGTGAAATGTATAGTAACTCGCTTTGCCTTAGTAAAAGTGTATTGCACAGAATTATAAATAATCTGATTTCTCATTAGGCAATCATAATGAATATGATTAACGCGGCTACATTTGCGAGTCCTAATTCCTGCGTTCGTGGATTATGAAGCCGACCCGACTGCAGCGATGGGTCACTCAGTTGCGGTGGTTTGGATGGATTTAGTTGCGGTGGTTTCTTGGTTCAATTTTGGTATTGCTGGTGTCAGTGATGAGCATCTGTTCTTAGAACTTCTTTTACGCCCACTCTGAATATTGCTTGATGATCATACTTGAGAACCCAATCAGCATTTGAGAGCTTAGCTCTATATCTAACTGGACTCCAATTAAAGTAAAAATGACAAGAGCGCAATTCAACGAATGTAGGAAAAAATTTAAGAGAGGAGGAAGAAGAGAATAAATAAATCCCAGTATCTTCATCATGATTTTTCCAAGCACCGACACTAGTGCCACGATGTTAGCACGAACGAAGCCACTACGCCATGTAAACCTGCCAGTCCAGGTCTCAAAATCCGGAGCATTGACCAGAGCATTCCACCGGCATCCACCGAGCTGAATATTTGATCAGGTATAAACTACAGAGCAAGTGTTTCTAGACTATTCCCAACAAGGTTTAATAGTCCTGCGTGTAGTGAAATGAATTGCAAGTATGTGGAAAGCTTACTTGTGAGACATTCATTCCACTAGATGCTAGACATTTATACTTTCTTCAGAATATATGCATTTTTACCTCTAATGGCAACCTTTAGTAGGTTTACATCTGGTTATATACATTGTCTTGTGACTGTGGGTTGGGCTCCGGATTGTGGGAACATACACTGGCAGATCTGCTGGTTGTTATGATGTCTTAGGCACCAGTATTGGTGTTAGTTACCATCTGGCGAGGATAAGATATTAGGTTTCTTTTTCTCTCTCTTCTCTTCTCTATTCTGTTTTCTTATATTCCTTGAATGGCAATTTGCCATTTTTTCTTCACGAGGTCTCTAATTAGTTTAGTGTTGGTTCGTCCGAAGATAATATTAGATACCCCAGGTTTTCATCCCAGTTAATTTGACCAGGCTAAAGTCTTGAATAGTCCTGCCTCTAGCTATGGACTATATCCTTATGCCTCCACAATGGGAAACCTGCGGTTAGCTTAATAATCCTAGCAATTGCTTACTAAGCGGTTTAAGCATCCTCGATCCTCCATCCTATTTTGCTGCTGTCAAGGGATAATAACCCCTCCTTAGGACACATACACGAGACGTAGATTTGGTAGCTGAACAGTTTCCATTACATCTCTATCCCCGAACCAAGTTCAATACTTCAGAATTGAGTATCCTCTATAAACCTTTAGTTGATTTAAAAAAAAATTAGCATAGAAAAGAGCACCAATATGTGCTTCACGGTGGTGAGAAGTAATTTCTGAATCTTCACGCATGTAGCAAATATGGGTGAAAGGTTTAACCTTGGTAGTATTGTTTGATCAGTAAATAGTGTATTGTCTGTTGTCAGGAACACGTGTAGAGTGGGTCTAACAAGGGTACTAACATGCAAGGATTAGAAGGGAGGTTCCTTCTTCCCATTTTTTCTGATAATCTCTCTCCCTCTCTCTATCTCTCATTCTTTTGTCATTTCTTCTTTCTGTACGCTGGAAAACTTCTTGATGTGGTCGAACTTGAAAGCGAGAAATGAAGTTGCTCTGGGAATTCTCAAGTTAGAAAACAGGCCTGTTGTCAACACTGAGGGCATCCTCCAAAGATCACATGAATTTCCTCAGGCGGACATAACCGTGATAATCGCTATGTTACATGGACTCTTCAGAAGTATACCCGTGTCGGGACACTCGACACTTGGACGTGGGTATGGAACATGTGTCCCACACATCTCATAGGATATGCCACTATGACGTCATTTGATATTAGTTTTAGATGAGACAAGTTCTCGGTTAAAACCAATTGCGTCACATGAAAAACCATTTTTACCTTAGTAATAACTAAAAGTATTAATATATGTGAATAATTTGCGGTGTTGCTGCTCCGTGTTAATTAAAATTTAGACGAATCCAAGACACGAATCTGAACCGGACACTCGTATTGAGTCCATGTAACATAGGGTAATTGTGGTTTTCGAAAAATGTTTTCTTGAGATTTGAGCTTCTCAGACTATATTGGACTGTCTTGGGTGGTCGGATTTGGTATGATGCTGTGGCTCGCCCAAAACTGGTACTTCTACCTCAAATGAGTGTCATGCTACAGTTTGAGCGACAAAAAGCTTATCAAACTTGATGAGTTCAGTGATCGCTTCACTCCAGTACCATTCCTGGAGAGCATTCCTTGTTCCGCTTCTTCCTTAGTTTTTTAGATGGCTAATGCATAAGCCTTTAAGTCTCAAGAGATACGGTCTGATCCGTGCTTCAATTCGTACACAGCTGGTCATTTCCCAGGGTGAGGAGGGGCCAAATCCCAGGTGCCAAATCCCATGTTTATTTCCATTTCAATAGATTCATTTTCTATGATGCAGCAGAAAATGCTGCAGCTGAAAAGTGGTTTGCTATGAAGGGCAAGGCAGGCCAGAGGCAATCCGAAAGATGTAGTAATGCAGTTTACCTCTAGCTTTTGTCGAGGATAAAGATCTTGTAGGAATCTCTGCCCCAATATTCTCATAAGTAGTGCATCAAGCCAATCATCTAAGTGAGATCAATCTTAGAACTATCCTGTTAATAGGAAACCAATAGCAGTTTGTAGACGCTAGAACATTTATTAGACATACTCTAACGGCCCATAAGTCCCAGCAAAGATAAATTGATAAGTTCGTCCTTTTCTAAGCAGAGATATTCTCGTACTTCAAAGTGTTTTCTCTTGCTGAATTGGGCTGAATTTTTCTCCCCTGCACTTTTCTTTGTGTCCTGTACTTAGGAAGTCAAGCAGTCACCATTTCCATTGCATTTTCCTGTCTTCTTTTCATCAAATCTTGAGTATCTGTGGCACAAAGAAGCTTAGGTAAAGTCTCATGTGGGACATCACCTTTGCACTTCCAAAGTCCCTCAGGTGCATGACAATTTATTTTCATGTGTAAACTGGAATGGAGTACTGAATGCATGAATCTTTTCATCTAATGCACTTATTAGATGAGCAACATAAATACTCCCCGAGGAAAATCCTAAACAATAAGGTGCGAAATGGACACACGAATAAACAATTCTACCGTGGCTTCAATGGTATAAAGGTAGTGGTTAAGGTCTTGGAAGGTAACATTATGTCTAACAAAGACTGACAAGATTGAGTTGGAGAACAGCTAACGAACATACAAGAAGTAACCTAAAGATCAAGCTTGCCACTGGGCAGGTATGTTCTTGTGCACAAAAAAAAAAAGAGCACATCCAAAACCCGAGGGTGAAGGCATGAGAAAGACTTTCCTTGAAGAACAAACAATGTATGGGCATCATCGGGAGCCTGAGACCGCATCCGACATTGTTGTCGGTCCTTTTCATACGATTCTCAGCTGCCTCCGGTCCACTAGGTCGGGGGACTCATGCAATTCAATGGCAGCCTCCACCTGCTGAGAAGTGCAAAAGTGAAAGCTCTGCAGGCTATGTTGGAGTTGCAAAAGTGGAAGCATGGATAGTCATAGTTCCTTCTTGAATGGGCCAGCTGTTGACTCATTTGATATTTCTATGCTCGATGATATCTGCTCAATGATAGAAGAAGGCAAAGAGCTTCTTTCAAAAAATAGTCTCAAAGTTCTTGGAAACGGGATATGCTTTGAAATTTTGAAATTGAGACAACGATTAACTGTCCAATGCGAAAACAAAATGGAGAGAAAATGTTGAGAGCTGTCCAGTGGGCATTGAAGAAAAAGTAAATCAGGCCTCGTGAATGTTGACTCCAGCAGAACAAACCACCCGATATGCCAAAAGTTGCAGAAAACCGTTCCAGGTCACATGTTCAATTAGCACTTCTAGCCTCTAGGTCACAATCCATCAAACAACAGTATTGGACAATTACCATTAACTTCTATTTAGGAATTCGAACAGAACTTTGTAACATTTCAACCCTTTCATTGTCGGAAGATAATCATGGTCACCTCTTGGAAAGTGACGGCAGCATATTCTGATGACTTTCCTTCTAGTCTGACAAACTTCTTAATGTGGCTGACGGTTTATCTAATGGGTAATGGCTCTATATACTAAGTTAAAAGTTGTTATTAGGTATTAAAACCTTTGTATAGGTTGAACAAGAACTATTCAAAGTGTACCGGTGAACAAAATCCAAAGAAGCAAGCATCTAATGAGCGGTCAACAGAGAAGAATGTAATCACCTATCTGCGACATTCCATGACATAGAACAGGTCAGCCAATTCCAGGGAACAGTGAAGCTTTGTATGTTCGGATAATATCCTTCAGATGTCAGGTACTTCACCATCCTAATGGACCAAATATGACATGAACATGCTAACAGGATAATTTGATCTGATATTCGGGCCAGTAAAAATTTTGAGGGTAATTATGGTCCTATGAGTACGCTCTTATTGTTCTCACGCATGCCATCCTTCTTTCACTGTAATCCCCATCCGAATTAAAATTTAAAGCAGAATTAATGAATTTTAATTTTCCGGCCATCCATAAACTCAGGTTATTGTGCATACGTGATTAAATTATTGGCTACTGAATACTTATCATTAAGATGCATATATGTAAATAGGAGGGAACTCTGTCTATAAATACATTCATTTAAATTATTTTGCTAGAGCAAGATGACAAAAATAGAGGTTTATTGAGTTTCAAGTAGTCAGTTTCACTGGAGGTTGTGTGCAACGAAGGTGGTGGAGTGGAGGTGGGCAACGATGCCTGTGGAGTGGTGTTTGTCTGTGAGGATGAGGCTTGGTTCTTATTGTTGGTGGTTGTGACGGTTGGTGGAGATCGGTGCAGTGACTGATGTGTTGGGATAGAGAGAATAAAGAGAGAAGGAAATGGGTTTGAAGAGAGAAAAAACGGGGAGAGAGAAGAAGAGAGAAAAAAAATGCTAAGGGGTACTTTTGCCAAAGTGAATGCAGTGCCAGCTTATCCTATGCAGTGGCTTTTGATTTAGAGAAAAGGTGCCAGATTATCCTGCGCGCTAGCTTTGATTTAGAGAAAAGGAGCAGCATCTTTGACCATACATGTGGCAGGGGTGGACGGCCCACGACAGGTTAGAATATTGGGACATATCCCAGTGTAGACGTGGATGTGCTCCCTCATATAAACATTAATAATATCTGAAGTTACGTGGATAAGAAAACAGTGGACAATATAAAGTAAGTTAGGAAACGAAGTTAAGAATTTTCATACACCACATAGATGAGCACTAAATTGTAAAATAAGCATAGTTATGATTATTAGTACAGATCTGCGTCAAAACGCATCCATTACAGAATCCGCTCTAGACTCAAACTGGATCTTAACTTTTTCTACCAATTACACCGCTAAATCTTGCCAAAGTCAAAATTACGAGCCTAAACTGATCGGCCAGGACCGCAATTGGTACAGGTCAAATTGGCTATATTCCTTATTTCACTCCTCCATAATGCAGTTGCGCGAGCCTAATGAGTCTAGCAACTGCTACTCGGTAGATCTGAATATCCTCAATTCTCTAGTATCCTTCTTTTCATTAACAGAAACGTACACGGGATGTAAATTTGGTATCTAGATGTTTTCCATCATCTTTGTAACCCCAATGTGAGATCAGTGCTTAGAAATTGAGGATCCTCAAAGTAACCCCAACAAGGGTGCCAAATATGGGTTTCACCATGTTAACAAGTGATTTTTTGACTCTGTATGGAGCAAATATGGGTGAATATTATCTAGAAACATTTTCTCCTTTTGATCAAGGGTGAAACCAATTTGGCTTGTAAAGGAAATCCATTTGTGTTCTTAGTAGATGCTGTGTTGTCCAGAATAATGTCATAATCTTAATGCAATAGTCTCATCAAGAAAAAGAGAACATGGTTATCAGGAATAGGTGTAGCGTCGCTGTAATAAGGGTTGTACTGCAGTTTATAATCTGATGCTTTTGGTATAACTATGCAAAGGTTATAAGTGGGCGGTTTTTATCTCCGATTCTTTCCTTATAGTCTCTTCATGTATCTATCTATCTGTTATATTTTTCTTTCTTTTTTAGCGTTAACTGCAAAGGAACTTCTTCAAAATCTTTTTTTACTAAAGTTTCAACGCAAGACTCTCTCCTTTCCCTTTAGGCGGTTCATAACAGTTCTCTTCACGAGAACTTCCAGATCGAATGCTTTCAAGGGTGTTACCTTTCTTTGGAAATATGCATATTTATGCGTAACGCCCTTCTACAAATCACTTTCAGTAGAGCGTATGATGTTGATGGCTGAGCTTGGTCTGGAAAGGGAACATAACCTACTCAAAAAGTCTGCAAATTAAAGATACGTGCTGACGTCAGTTTCTGATGTCAACACTGTACTGACATCCTTCAAAGATCACATGGGTTGTTAGCAATCTGCCAGTGGGAATTGTGGTGATCTTTGCTAAGTTTTTTGGAGATTGTTTAGTGGGTTTATATTGAAGCATTTTCCAATAATGAGTTCAAGAGATACGAGTTTTGAGGATTGTATTTAGAATTTTAAAGCACTTGGGATTGGGTCGACCTTTGTGCTTGACAAAGCCCAGTTGGTCTCAATTTGGTGTTGTTGTCTGGTTTGGTACTGTGCTACTGTCGCTTGCCCAAAATATGGGGAATTTGATCTGGGTTCATAACTACCTCAATGAAAGAGTGTCATGCAATTTGAGTACGAATTTTTGTTCCGAATTCATTTAAACATTTGCTTTAAGTGGAGGGTGTAACATGTGTGTCGGTATCGAACTCTTGGGGAACAGACTTTGCACCAGACTTGCCTATACTAAGCTATATGAATGTGACTATTTGGCTTTGTCATGCTTTCATTTTATCATCTAAGGAGGCTGTCTGGGTAATATTAGTGATGAATACAAGCCAAAGATAGTGTTGGAAAATGAACCTCAGAGAATGACTTGGTTTCTGAATTCAGTGCCACATATATTGGTCAGAGCTATGATATGGTTTACTGCATGTGAGATTTGGACTGCTGCCTCTCAGACTTACTCTTATGTAGGTTAGTGATTCTCATGATTATGAGTTGAAGAGAGGTTCATTAACTGGGTGGGCTGTCTCTTTCTCAGTACTGGGCCGTGCATTGCAGCTTGACACGATTACAGGCTGATACTGCTGATGGTAGCAAGTTTCAGAAACTGCTTCAAGAAAGGGTAATATGCAGATGGCAGCATGTCTCAATAAGCGAATGCGGGTCCTAACAAGGGTTCAGTTTGTGACTTGAAATATTGAGGTCAATCATCACTTCATCAATTCGCATGCCATTTGTGAGGCTTGGTGATCAGTTGCGATTTTCAAACTAGATCTGTAGCAAGAGCTTCACCCCCTTGAGTAGAGGTGCGCAAGAGGTACATCAGTTTACCAACCTGAGGGGGAATGCTTTTGTGGAGTGGGGCGGGGGCGGGGACGGGGGCAAGAATTTTACCGTCAATGTCCAAAATTGTGTTGTTTGTTTAAATATAGTATAAGATATCTCTCTCACTCTCTCTCTCTCTCACACACACACACACACAAGAATTTTACTGTCAATGTCCAAGATTGAGTGTTGTTTGTTTAAATATAGTATAAGATCTCTCTCTCTCTCTCGCTCTCTCTCTCTCTCTCTCTCACTCTCTCTCTCTCTCACTCTCTCTCACACACACACACACTCATCTCCTTTAATTTTCCCCCTTTCCTTCCGTTTCCTGAATCCTTACCTTCTTTCTCCCGCATTTATGTAATAACTGCAGGATTAGTATCTTTAGCTAAATTTTGCAGCTGGATGACATTTCATTCAGATATAGAGAAATAGCATGTTTTGTCCTGTAAATTCATGAAACCATTAGGCTAATGATACTGATGAAAACTGTTCAGGATTTATATTACTCCAAGAGGGTTCGTTTCCATTGTATTGTTATGAGGGATTTGATGAACATTAATTACTCTCTATTCTTGTTTTCCTTTCCAGGAACTCAGTCTTGCTGAAGCTGCTGTTAATAGGCTGCAGACCGTTGGATTAAGGTTCTGTGGGGTTGCAGATCAGGCTCTTCCTAGATTGAGGGGCGCCCTTCCTGCTGGTATTCTTAAGATGATTTTTGTCTTAATAATTTTGGAAGTGAACTTGTCTCAACTGGTAGCGATACTACTGCAGATATACTGACACGCCGGGCACTTGATCAACTGTCGGAGCTTTTTAGCTTTTTACGAATTTGGCGGATTGATAAACACGTTTTCATAGATCCTCTTATGCCACCAGTGGAGAGCTATCACAGGGATTTATTTTTTCAGGTAGCATGGTTATCAGCTATATTGTGTCGCGACTATGTTCCACATTTTACGTAATCTTTTGTGCAGTATGTCTGTCAAATTGAATGTCGGCTGAATGGATTTGCTCTGATTACAGAAAGCCATAGAATGGTTGCATTTTTGAGATCCTACTTGCATCTTTTCGGCTATGGCACTTGCCGTTATGGTGTAGCTTCCATCATACAGCGTACTATCGTCATTGCTGCCAGATAAAAGTGAATTGAGGAGTCTGTCTAGACTGAAAAAGTGAAGGGTTTATGAATTACTCAAAACACCTTCCCAGTTATCTAACAAATCTACCAAAAAGGGATTACCTCTGAAGCACGGACACCTCTCCTAGGTGGAGGTATGGTGTCCTAAACGGACGGACACCCTCCGGACACCGCCCGACACGTGTCGGACACGGCTCATCGGTGTCGGAATTTTTTTTATTTTTTATTTTTAATTTCCGACACTGTGCCGGACACTTCATCGACGAGTGTCGGACACGGCGTGGAGCAGTGTCTTACCGTTTGGGGCCAATTTCAACGAATCTGGTGTTGCCGGAGCTGGTCGACAGAGATACCGAAGCCGAAGCCAACGGATTTGGGCTACAGTCGCCGAAGGAAGAGAAGCTAGCCGCTGTCGCTGTGGCCGTCGTCGTCGCCGAGGTCTCGCCATCGTCGCTGGAGCTCCTCCGCCGCTGTCGCTGACCCACAGGTTGCGGCGGTGTTGGAGCTCCTTTCCGTCACTCCCTGGGACCTTCTCTTTTTTTCTTTTGTTCTCCCGTTTCTGTCCTTTTCTTCTTTTTTCTCCCTTTTATCCTCCGTTTCTGTCCTCCTCTTTTTTCTTTTATCCCTTTGTCCTCTCGTTTCTGTCCTTTTCCTTTTTCTTTTCTTCCTTTGTCCTCCCATTTCTTTCTTTTCTTTTTTTTTCTTTTCTCCCTTTGTTGTTGCATTTCCAGTATATTAACTAAATAAATATTGATCAAATAAATTATAACTTATAGTTTTTCATTATTTTTTGTTATTTTAGATTGTGAAATATATTTGATATTTATTAAAAATATATATTATATAAAATATATTTAAAAAATAGCGGTGTCCTGCAATGTCCAAAATCTGATTTTTTGGAAATTGCGGTGTCCGGTGTCGGTGTCCGACACCGTGTCCGTGCTACCTAGGGGATTACTGAGGTCACATGTCAAATTCACTTAATGTTTCTCTTCTTTGGTTTTGTTGAATCCTCGTAGTATTTATTATGCAAAGTCAGTGGGCAAACTTCTAGAGACACCTCTGTCAGGTGTAAATCTGGAACTTCTGGTGTAGAGAAAGCAAGGAAATTAGACCCTTAAAGGAGGGTGGCAGAAATTAGCTTCGGATGAATAGGCTTCATATTACTTGAATATTATTTTCGTCCACTGAGCAGAACTCTGTCGCAAGAGCAAGGACAAGGGTAGTTCTGGCCTCAGAAACATGGCAGCTGTGTCCCTCATCTGATAATATTCATGTCTGCCACACAGAAATTTGGATGATGACTTGTAAATGACAAAAGTTAGGTAAAGATACATCAGCTATCTCGTCTAGCAATCAGGATCAGATGTGCAGTTACCAGTTCAGAAGTAAGCTTGGGATGCACATGAACTAAAATAAAGGTCCCTTCCCTTAATTCTTGCTTCTTACATTAAGCAATTTTCAACCTTTAACCTCCCAATCCCAATTTTGTTCTTGCGCTCTCATTTTGAACTATACACTTAAGGACGAAGTGAGTATTTAGTGTGTTTCTACTAAAGGGATATGTAATGCCATGCAGAAGAACGACATTACATTAGATACCTTTACTTATTAATAGAACTTTAGATTGTTGGGACAGACTTATCTAGCATTTGCTGGCCGCGTCTATTCTTATACCCAAATTGGGTGGCTGAATTCGTTTTACTAACTGTTATTTTTTATCAAGTGAAAATAGGATGCCACAGATTTCCATGGCATGAATTTACTTTTTTTCACGGCACAGATATACGCAAGGAAGGAGAACAATCCCGGAACACTTGTGGAAGGGACATTGCTTGCTGTCGGTGGTCGCTATGACTATTTGCTTCATAATTTCTGGGATTCTGAACACGTAGGTTATGCTTTCATGATCCTGTAAAAGCATTAGAGCATCGTGCATTTCATAATAACCTAAGCTGGAGTATGTGTTACCTCTGTGATTGATAGTAGCTTAGCATAGCATTGAGCCCACATAAGTGACTTCTTCTTTTTCCCTGATTTCTTTTATTGGGCTTTCAATTTTCATGCCTGAAGCTCAATCCTGCTAAACTTTGAAAATCATGCCAAAGACGGTGAAAGGGATAAAACATGGTTTAGAGTTAGTGCAATCGCTGCTATACGAAGTGAAAGGCAGATTTCAATATCTCCAGAAATTTACTGCAAATGTACTCTTGGAGACAGTTTAAGGATCTCTAAAAATACTTAGGGTATATTGGTTGTTAAATGGGTTTGATCAATCAGTTCACTATATAATGTGTATTGCGCATGTGCATGTGTGAGTTATATGTGTTGCACTATACATGGAATATGTGCATTAAAATTGTTGTGACAGGCTTTTTCGATTTGCGTGTCGTGTGTCGTTAGATGCTTTGAGAATTTCGAGTCTGTGTTTGGAAACAATTCTATCAAATATGATATTAGTTCTCTGAACCGAATATTTCTCTTAAAATGATTTATATGTTCTGCAAACATATTAGTGTTGCGGCTACAATATTCAGCTGATTGTTTATTCTTGCCAGAAATCAAATCCTCCAGGTGCAGTTGGGACTAGTGTCGCCTTGGAGACAATAATTCAGCATTCTTCTGTAGATATTAATCCTTTTAGGTTCACGTTTTTCTCTCTGACTAATCTGCCAAAAATCTAAATGATAGTCATGCTAAATTTTCAAAAGTTTCTTCTTCAAACTAATGCAGCAATGATGCCAGCTTGAGCGTTCTAATTTGTTCAAGAGGAGGAGGTGGCTTGTTGGAGGAACGCATGGAACTTGCTGCTGAGTTATGGGAGGAGAATATAATGGTTTGTGACTGAGACCTTAATGGAAGATGTTCTTATACCAAAGCAATTAATAATCCAACTAACTTCTGTTAGCCCACGCGTCTCTCAGGCTGAATTTGTTGCTGTGTCCGATCCGAGCCTCACGGAACAGTACGAATACGCAAACGACCGTGATATTAAGTGTCTTGTCATCATTACCGATACCAGTGTATCTCAAAAAAGCTCAGTGAAGGTACTAGCCTTTGCTAACCTCAGGTCATTATCAAAAGTTTTTGTTGCTTCTGTTCTCATTTGCTTGATGTCATCTGCGTGAATCGTGGTTGGTTTTCCTCATTTTATCCCTGAACATTTCGTGAAATAACAATGACGGAAACCATGAGTTCCTTGCTGGTTCCATTTCGCTTGCAATTTTCATATAGTTACCATGTCAGTGTCCTCATCAGACAGTTTCTGGTGCTGCAAGGTGCCCAAACGATTCAAGTTCATAATTCTTGATGTTTGAGAATATCTAATTTTGTTGTCTCACAGGAGTGTTAATCTCAAGTTCACACATTTCATGTTTTTTTTTTTTTTGCTGCCAGCTAACTAGCTTGGGCAAATGCTTTGATGACGATGATGATTTTGCCACCGTTCATTGTCTAGCATCATAAGTATGATTTTGGGAATTTTGTTTTCTTGGTTTTTTGACAATTCAAATATATGGTAGCTGATCAGATGATGAATGGCCTAGCCATTTTTTCTCTCCCCCTTGGGCTAGAAACAGTGAAGCTTTGTTCATCTTTATTGTTATTATTGTCTTTGTTTTGGTTTGACTCAATCAACAGTAACAACTTTCAAATGATGGCTGACCAGTCATCGGAATTTAAGCTTAATTCACTTTCAGTTATGTGCAACTGGGAAATTTGAACGATTGTGCCTTTACGTTAAGGAACTGGTGCCCCAAGTACATTTGGACTCTGGACCACCGCCTAAAAAGCTTTTGGCGACCTCAGTAGTCCATAATATGGCATTTTTTTGTCGCCCAACATTCAAAGCCCAACAATGCCTGCCTCACTGTTGTCTTGCAAAAGTTTCCCTTCAACTTGAGAAGATATTACGATCATCACAATACCCCAGAAGCAGAGTTCTACTTTAGCCAACCTGCTCTTATCATACGGGCTCCCTCCTTGTGCACTATTGATCCAAGAAACCTGAAGATGTCTTGCTTAGGTACTTGTTGCCCTTCCACATTTACTATAGACCACTTAAGAGTTACTACAACTATTCCAAGTACGCCACCTTATTCATGGTTGACCTAAAGCCTTTGGATCCTAAAGTACTAATCCTTTAATCGTAGTTCTTCTCCAGTTTCATCAATTAGAACTGCTTCACAAATAACATGCAATAAGACCATAACCTTAGTACTCCTAGTAAACTCATTCATAAAAAGAGTATGATAATGTGTTGGAAGCTAACCCTTGGTGAAGTCATCATAATGAGAAACTCATTAGTTGTTCTGTCAGATGTTTTCAAACTAGAAATCTCTTCGTTATAATATCCTTAATTAGATCAATATACTAGGTATGCATGCACGCCTTTCTTCTCTAGAGCCACCACATAATTTTCCTTGCTGCCTAATCATATTACTTCCCATCTATGTTACATGGACTCTTCAAAATACCTGAAGTACCTGTGTCAGACACTGGACACTTGGACGTGGGTATGAGATCTGTGTACGACACATCTCATAGGATATGCTACAATGTAGAACATTATCTTACAGTGTGTTTTTTTAAATTTGTTATTAGTTGGGTTAATGACAAAATTGTCCCCTGAGGTTTACACATATTTGCACTTCACTACCCGTATTTACAACTATGACAATAGTATTCGCTGACGTTGACAAAATCACTGCAAACGACTACAAAACTCAACGTCCATCTAAAATAATCGTTAAAAGTAGTCATGTGCCACTTTTTTCATCAAAGTGAAGGGCAAAATTGTGACTTTAGTAAAAAAAAGTCCCTCATCTTCATGCTGGAGGACTCCACGTGGAAGGGACCGCCACCCACTATCAAAAAGAGGTCGTCGGCACGCATAGCAAGGGACCGCCACCCTTCGTCCAGATCTGCCCTCGAGCAACTTTAGGCCGGCGCCATGCTATCGGGGCACATATCGAGCTCGACCGCACTGACCCCTCAAGATGTGTACCACCGCGCTCTACCGAGCCTCACCGCCGCCAGATTCGTCCCACTATTGCGGCTGTAAGCCGTCCGTCTGGTCAGCGCCGTCGCCATCTCACCATCGCTACCGATGGCTGCCAGATTCACCGTTGCACCGCCTCACCACTGCAGGTCTGCGGTGCCATCTACCATCCAAGACCACAATCATGTGATAAAGTGCCACTATTAGATACAACATCAGTGCCGATCAATGCCGTAACCACGAATCGCGGAGGCACCTTTCGGGGCCTCCTCAACTAGCGGCCGTACCATTACTAATCGGCATCATCCCCGCCACTGCAAACCATCGCGAAGGCGCCGTGACGGACAGCACGATCGCCGCCGCACCTATACGGCCACTAGCCATCTTGGATCTTCCTCTAGAGGCCATGGGTCATTCTCTGTTCATTTGCATTTTTTGACTAAAGTTACAATTTTGCCCTTCACTTTAGTCAAAAAAGTGGCACATAACACACACATGACTACTTTAACGATTATTTTGGACGGACGTTGGGTTATGGAGTTGTTTGCAATGATTTTTTCGGTGTCAGGGAACACTATTAGCAAAGTTGTAAACATGGGGAGTGAAGTGCAAATACGTGTAAACCCCAGGGGACACTTTTGTCATTAATCCTTATTAGTTTGAGATGAGAAAAGTTCTCAGTTAAAACCATTCACGTCACATGGAAAACCATTTTACGTCAGTAAGAACTAAAAGTATTAATATGTGAATAATTTGCCGTGTCGTCATGTTGTGTGAATTAATAATTAGATGGATCCAGCACTTAGACACGAATCTGACCTGGACAATCATATCGAGTCCATGTAACATAGCTTCCCATGCTACCTTATCATATGCATTTCCAAATCTGTGAAGACCCCTCTCTTATCTTTGTATTACTCTATCAAACATCTAATCAAGAGAATAGCTTCCACAGTGGATCTCTCAGACACAATTAGATATTGATTTTCAGATATTTTTAGTTCGGACATCTACTTTAGCCTTATATGTAGAAGATATTCAAGTGTTCTTCCTCCGGTCCTTGAGTATTCTTAGAATGTAGGATATTGTTAAAAAAATAATAAACCGGTCCATTCTTCCATCACCTTAGATGCTTTAATTCTACGAGCAAACCTCTGATTAGTATCGGTGACTCAGTCACCAAGTTCTTTTGAATTATATTCATTTTCTCCATTAAACAACTTATCAAAGTAATCTCTCCTTCTCTCTCATCGTCTTCTATTACCAGTAACCTCTAATTTTTGTCTTGATACACTTCATTTGAGTCAAACCTCTGAATGTCCTTTATCTTACCTTAGCTAGCTTGTAGATCTCTTTTTTATGAACTTCATTAAGACTTGCCTCTAGCTTCTTTTACTGCCTACATTGCTTCCTTTCGAGCACTCATGGAATCCTTTAGAACATTCCTTTCATAAGTGTATTGGTCCGAAACTATCCTGCTGCGTAAGATGAGCAGTTTCACTAGTTGAGAAACTATCTCGATGGGTGATTGGTCCCTACTATATTAGCATGGCTAGGTGCTGAACTACAATATTGGATTTAAAAAATACTTCATATTTGTTTCCAGTCAGAAGTTGAATAATAAAGCTTTTTTTTTTTTTTCCTTTTCCAGAAGTTGTATTGCACAAGAGCTGAAGTTTGTGCGGGATTATGCACATTTGTTTGACCTTTGTTGTAGGTTCGTCATCTCGAGCTCAAGAGGGAGAAGGAAGTTGAGAGAGAAAACCTTGTCAAGTTTCTATCAGAGGCAATGGAAATACAGTTTAGAAATCCGTCCATGTGGGTTTAGTTCAGCCTTTTGTCAAAAGCACCACTATTTTATTCTCAGTGCTGCCACTGCCTGATCTGCTCTGGTACTTGCAATACTATTTTCTTCATGTTTTCATGATGCTGTAATTTGCTAAAATGACCACCACTTTTTGGGAGCGACCCACTATATATATATATATATATATATATATATATATAGTTTTCCATGCTTTTGTTCTACTTTTTGTTTTGCTTATCGTACAAATCAGATTTTTGTTTGTTCCTCTCACTGTGTTACAGATATCTGAGCCAAAGATAGTGAAACCTATTGCCAGGTGCGAATATCATATTGGAAGGGGAAAGAATTTGGCATTAAATTTTGCAGCCTAGGTCCTGCTAAATCGAACTGGTTCGTTTTTTGCATACTTTTGCCTTCATGGCTTGTATACACACTTGTAGAACTTTTAAAAAATTACTCGTCTATAATGTGCAGAGGTATAGTAATTTCTGTTTTTGTTTCCTGGAATGATTCTTGGCTGGTGTGCTTGGTCTAAAAGTTTCTGACCTTTTGTTGTTTTTCCAATATAACGAAAATAACGCTTCAAGTCTCACGCCTCCTATAATTCATGAAAATATCAGCAAGCCATACTATTTGTGCACGATACGGTCTTGTTCCTAGAAGCATTCATACCGTACGTACGGGAGTCATACTACTGGTGCAGTCATCATTTTGTTAGATTTAGTTGATATTGTTAGATTTAGTTGATAATAAGAGATTTTGTGGTTGGACGCAACGGAAGATGTGCAGCCACCCTCACTGTTGTCGTGGAGAACATAAAATGTTGGATGGGACGGAGGATATGCAGCCACTTAGACTGTCCAAAACACATAGATACAGGCGCTGTCGTCTCCACTCTTATTGTCGTCACTTGTTCATAGATACTGGCGTTGCCGTCGTTGTTGGTGCTGTGTTGGAGAGAGAGAGGCAGAAACTAATTCAAGCTATCGTGCTCTATTGAAGAGATGCTAAAAATAATTTGACTTACTGCACGACCTTTGCAACCAAGCCTTATTCAACTATATTACTCGTATTTTATAAAGGTGAGAAAGTTAGACGCCGTCGTCGTTGGTTATTATCTGATCTCTTTGCTCTATTTTGACAACTATGAATTGGTCATTTCTAATCTGCATGTACATGCTGGTAATTGAGATGCAGTCCATTTGGGATGTGCAACATACTTGGGCAATTCTATAACACTTTTCAACGATGGTGAAACCGTAAAAACTTCAATACCTTTGATGGGGTCACTTTAAGAAGCTTTAATCATCCACTGCAAGTTCTTTTTTTTTTGAAAATTTCATAAGTGCAATTTATATGGCCGTCTGTTTGGAGAGTCAAACTCGGGACCTTGAAATTATTTCTCGAGAATCTTTGCCACTTTGACCATCCCTTGGGGTTACCACCAAAGCAAGTTGTAACTTTCATTTTTGGACATAGTACATTTCATATTGACCTATGGTTTCTTGCTCTCGAATGATAGGTGCGGATTAAATTTCGGATGTGTCGGCCGCAATAGATGACATTTACTACACTAGTACATATTTTTTGTCGTCTTACCATAAGCATTTGATTTCACTGGAAACTTTTCCTTTCGAGGACGACATGCCTAGGTGACACACGGTGGCCCTTGATGGCACAAGGAAATCGTGTGTGGCACTCGACTTGCCGCTCGCAAGAAGAGTCCGCCAACCAATCCCAACAATTTAAAGCAAACAGTGCATCAACATCGCATAAAACAGTGCACAAAGAGTAAATTTCAACACGAGGGCAAAACGGTCACAAATATCTTCATTACTTCAATAGCATCATTACAGCTTACAAAAGGCTTTGTTTGCATCCACAGTGTGCAATCTAGCTAGACAGGCAAGCTAAAACAAAGCAAGGGACTCTCGGGTATGGGTGTGCATGACTCCCATATAGTACTATTAGGAGGAAAAACCAAAGTGACAGTAGAAGACGTAATTATGTGCGAGGAGTCATAGTGCCCCTTTTTAGAGCAATACAACTCGAAATGACTTGAAATTTTACAGGGAAACTTAAATATATACAAGGGTGGTCTCCACCAAAATTGAGCAAAAAACGCACGCCTGGATCTTCAGATCTTCACGGTTGGCTTTTGGCGTGCGCGGGCACTGCAATTGGGCGCGCGGGCGCTATGCTTGACGGGCGCATGGGTGCGAGACTTGAAGAACTTGTGAGGGCACATGGGCGCCTGTTGGAAGGGCGCGGGGGCGCTGAGCTGGATGGGCGCGGGGGCGCTGTGCTAGGCGGGTGCAAGGGGCAGCCCGTGACATTCTCCCCCACTAGAGCTGTTGACGCCCTCGTCAACTTCTGCATGTGGTAGGCTTCAATCTTGTCAGCATAGGCTGATAAGTCTGCTGCTCATTCCCAAGTGTTTTCTTCATCCATATGTCCCTGCCACTTGACTAGGTACTCCTGATGGCGCTTGCGGGAAGCTATAATCACTCTATCATTCAAAATAGCTTCGGCAACTCGCTTTTCTGCCGCTTTGGGTTTGAGTCCTTGTCTCTTGATTTGGCCCCTGGAGGGGTCGGCTGTGTCTTCATAGAATGGCTTCAACATGCTGACGTGAAAGACGGGATGGAGCTGGCGGCTCCACCAATGAAGCGGATCAACTTTGTAAGCCATCTTGCCTATTTTCTTCACTATAGTCAGGGGTCCCTCATATTTCTGCAAAAGACGAGAGTCTCTTCCCCTTAGAAATTTGCGATCTTGTGGCAGTAGCTTAACCATAACTTTGTCGCCCACGTTAAACTCTTGAGATCTCCTGTTCTTGTAAGCGTGTTTCTTCATTCTTCTGGCTGCTTTCTCAAGGTAGGAGTGAGCTAGATCTATATTCTGCCTCCATTCTTCGCTGAAGCTTATGGACCTTGGGGATTTCCCAGCATTGGGGACGTTTACCGTGTGGGGTAGTAACGGTTGTTGTCCATTTACAATCTCAAAAGCACTCTTCCCTGTCGAAGAGCTTTTGCGTGAGTTGAAACACAGCTGGGAAACATCCAGTAGCTTGACCCAATTTTTCTGTGTTGCACTGACAAAATGGCAGAGGTACTCTTCTAACATGGAATTGAACCGCTCCGTCTGACCGTCTGATTCTGGATGATAACTTGAACTCATCGAAAGTTGGGATCCGAATAACTTAAAGAGTTCAGTCCAAAAGTTTCCAGTGAAGCGGGAGTCCCGATCACTGACAATGTCTTGAGGCATGCCCCAATACTTCACCACATACTTAAAGAAAAGTTGCGCTGTGTCTTCGGCTGAGCAATACTTGGGTGTTGCGATAAAGCTCGCATACTTGCTAAACCGATCAACGACAACAAGAATTGTGCCTAAGTCTTCAACCTTCGGCAGACCAGTGATGAAATCCAATGACACACTCTCCCACGGTCTCTTGGGGACCGGCAGCGGCTGTAGTAATCCTGATTTCTTCTTACGCTCCACCTTGTCCTGCTGACAAGTAAGGCATGTCTTAACATACTCTTGCACTTCATCCCCCATTTGGGGCCAGTAGTAACCTTGTTGAAGGAGAGCTAATGTTCTTTTTCCCCCGGCATGGCCTGCCCAAAGGGTGTCATGACATTCTCGAATCAATGTTCGTCTCAGATCATCGACTCGGGGAACGTATACCCGTCTTCCTTTGGTCATCAGCAAACCATCTTCTTACCAAAACTGTCGAGTTTTACCGCTCTCGATCAGTTTCAGTAGTTGTTGGGCAACCGGATCCCTGGTAAGGGCCTTCTTGATCTTCTTTCCGATGTTGATGGCAACTCGGCTATCTGCTCTAACAATAGCATTCATGGCCATCAATGCTACCTGATCTAGTTCGGCTCTCCTGCTGAGGGCGTCTGCTACGCTGTTGGTTGAGCCTGCCCTGTACTCGAGCATGAAGTTGAATTCTGCCAAAAGTTCCTGCCACCTGGCCTGTTTTGAGGTGAGCTTAGATTGACTCAAGAAGTGGCTCACTGCAGTGTTGTCCGTCCGCACTATGAAGCTAGAACCAAGCAGGTAGTGCCTCCAAATTCTGAGACAATGTACTACCGCGAGCAACTCTTTCTCATGAGTGGTATAGCGACGTTCTGCTTCGTTGAGCTTCCTACTCTCATATGCCACCTGGTGGCATTCTTGCATTAGAACCCCTCCTAGTGCAAAGTCAGAAGCATCTGTATGAACTTCAAAGGACTTCGACACATCAGGGAGAACAAGTACCGGATCTTCAGACATAGCCTGCTTCATAGCCGAGAAGGCCGATTGACACTTCTTGGACCATTCCCAAACATTGCTCTTCTTCAAAAGTTCGGTTAGGGGATGGGCCATTCTCGAATAATCTCGGACAAACTTCCTATAATAGTTGGTCAATCCAAGGAAAGATCTCAGTTCTGAAACATTCGTTGGCGGCTGCCACTCCTGTATCACTTGAACTTTAGCTGAGTCCATCCTTATCTGACCCTGTTCTATCACATGGCCCAAGAATTTAATCTTGGTCTGGGCAAAAGTGCATTTCGACAGCTTCACGTATAGCTCGTGCTCCCTCAGTCGGGCAAGCACCTTCCTCAAGTGCTTCAGATGCTCGTCCAAGCTGGAACTGTAGATCACAATATCATTGAGATACACCACTACTAAATCGTCAATGTAGTCCCGCAAAACCTGATTCATCAAGGTGCAAAATGTGGCCGGGGCGTTGGTCAAGCCAAACGGCATGACCAGGAACTCATACGCACCGTATCTGGTGACACAAGTTGTCTTCGCCTCGTCACCTTCGGCAATTCGGACCTGCCAATACCCAGACTTCAAGTCCAACTTGGTAAACACTCTCGCCCTACTAAGCTGATCAAAACAGTCGGCGACTAAAGGAATAGGAAACTTGTTCCGAATAGTCACCTTGTTTAGCGCCCTGTAGTCCACACACATCCGCAAGGAACCATCTTGTTTCTTCTGGAAGAGGACTGGTGCACCGTAAGGCGACTTCGCTGGAGTGATCAAACCCGCATCTAGCAACTCCGTCAATTGTTTTTTGAGTTCAGCAAGTTCTGGTTGTGACATCCGATACGGAGCTCGGGCGGGTGGCTTCGTGCCTGGCACGAGCTCTATCTCATGGTCAATTGCCCTTCTAGGTGGCAATTTCTTCGGCAATTCATCAGGCATCACATCTTCAAAGTTGTTTAATATCACTTTAACTTCTTTGGGTAATGGTCCCGATACTTCTTCAATTTCGTCCCACCGTAGCATGGCAAGGTAGGTTGTTTCGTCCCGTTTTACTCCCTTTTTCAACTGGAGGGCTGAGAAAGAATGCTCTCCCGCCCTAGGAGATATAGTCGGGATGACACACGGTTTATTCCCAAGCATGGCTAGCGAGTTGGTACATGGCATCACTGTGGTCTTCGTGTCACGCAGAAACTCCAACCCAAGGATCAGTTTAAAGTCGTCCATGATGACTACTGAAAAGTTGGTCCTTCCTTCGTATGGGCCAATCTTGATCAAAACAGATCTCGCTATCCCCGCTACTGGCTGTGCGGCAGAGTTGATAGCCTTCACCCGTCCGCACCCTTTTTCCTAGAGTTAGACCCAATCTTTCCACTTCGGTGCTAGAAATGTAATTATGGGTAGCTCCTGTGTCCACCATGGCCCTGATGGCCTTCCCGTTAACCTTGATATCCACATACATCAAGCCTTTTCCTGGTACATCGCCCTTTTTCTTTGGTGGCATGTCTTTAGGCTCTTCCCCAGTCAAGCTCTTTTCGGGGTTCCCAACATGTGTTGTCACCGCATTACACCACTGAGGAAAGGCCCCGATGGCATCTTCCTCTTCATAATCTTGTGTGTCTGTTTGCTCATCTGTTGGTGGATGCCTTGGTCGAGAGCCGGATTGTTCCCCACGTTGCACCTGCCCAATGTTGTCAAAGAAGGCATTCATCATCTGTCACTGCGGACAGTTAGCGATCACGTGCGGTCCTTGGCACAAGAAGCAACCCCTGAAAGGAGGTTTCTTCACTTCTCCGCTGGTGCTAGCGTCAGGCTTGGCTTTGAACCCAACTCCACTCTTCTGTTGGGTAGAAGAGTTTGACGCCCAACTGCTTTTACTGCCCCAACTTTGGTTTGGCACTGGACCCCCTGGCTTCTTGCCACCAATACCTCTGCTTGGATTTCCTCTCTGAGGGGGTCTCTGTGGCTCGGGGTTGTAATCTGAAAGGCTCTCGGCAGCAATGATGGCTTCATTAAGGTTGTTCACCCGACGTGTATTAAGCTCGGTGCGAGCCCATGGTTTTAACCCTTCCATGAAGAAGAAGAGTCTGTCGACTGCGGACATGTCACTGATGTCCAACATCAAGGCAGAAAATGCCTGGCAATACTCCCGGACCGATCTGGTGTGCTTGCATTCCAGCAACGCTTTCCTCGCGTTGAATGCGGTGTTTTCTGGGAAAAACTGACTCTTTAGCTCTCGTTTGAGTATCTCCCATGTATTTATGATGCAAGACCCATCTTCGATCTCTGCGTACTTCTTCTGCCACCATAACTTGGCATCTCCAACCAAGTACATGGCAGCCATCGACACCTTTGTCGCTTCCGAGTCTACTCTGATCGCTCGAAAGTATTGTTCTATATCGAAAAGGAAATTTTCTAATTCCTTGGCGTCACGGGCTCCCCCGTAACTCTTGGGCTCTGGCACTCGGAGCCTTGACGAGTGCTCCGCACCCCCAGCGGGTGTGTTAACCACTGCACGACTAAGAAGCTCCACTCGATCCTGGAGTTCTTGAAATTTAGACTCCCAGTCTATACCTTCACTGTGCCGTGCATGGTGTTCCACTCGATCTTGAAGCTCCTGAAACTTGCCCTCCCATTCCATGCTCTCAGCATATCGGGTATTATCAGTGGCTTCAAGATTCACTTCCAACGCGTCAAGGCGAAGGGAGAATTGCTTCAGGATGCCTGGAGCATCCTGGTCACTCTTGAACATGTCATGTATCTGTGCTTCCAAAGCATCGATTCTCTCTTTCGTGTTGGCCATAGTTTTTCTCAGCAAACTATCCCATAATATTTTCTTAGCTGAAGCCACGGTCCCTTGGGCAACCACGGCTCTGATACCACCTGACACACGGTGGCCCTTGATGGCACAAGGAAACCGTGTGTGGCACTCGACTTGCCGCTCGCAAGAAGAGTCCGCCAACCAATCCCAACAATTTAAAGCAGGCAGTGCATCAATATCGCATAAAACAGTGCACAAAGAGTAAATTTCAACACGAGGGCAAAACGGTCACAAATATCTTCATTACTTCAATAGCATCATTACAACTTACAAAAGGCTTTGTTTGCATCCACAGTGTGCAATCTAGCTAGACAGGCAAGCTAAAACAAAGCAAGGGACTCTCGGGTATGGGTGTGCATGACTCCCATATAGTACTATTAGGAGGAAAAACCAAAGTGACAGTAGAAGACGTAACTATGTGCGAGGAGTCATAGTGCCCCTTTTTAGAGCAATACAACTCGAAATGACTTGAAATTTTACAGGGAAACTTAAATATATATACAAGGGTGGTCTCTACCAAAATTGAGCAAAAACGCACGCCTGGATCTTCAGATCTTCACGGTTGGCTTTTGGCGTGCGCGGGCACTGCAATTGGGCGCGCGGGCGCTGTGCTTGACGGGGGCATGGGTGCGAGTCTTGAAGAACTTGTGAGGGCGTATGGGCGCCTGTTGGAAGGGCGCGGGGGCGCTGAGCTGGATGGGCGCGGGGGCGCTGTGCTAGGCGGGTGCAAGGGGCAGCCCGTGACACTAGGGAATCCTAAGGACATCACAGTTTGCCATTCATCAAAGCCTAACTTTGAATTCAGAGTTCTTGCAATGGTTGAAGAAATAATATTGAAAGAGATTCAATGTCGTGTCCTAAATGGAAATGAGCGGACCATCTCTGGTCTTATTCTAGGAGATCTGATAGTATAGTACGCTAAGGAAGAGGAAAAAAACAAATATTGTGGCTGCATATGCCGAGCGGAACGTGGATCAGGCTCGGTTAGGATAACTTGACTGGTTCCGTCCATTGACACACTTTCCATGGGATTCATAGAGGCTGGTTTTGTCCCCAGACACACGCCAATAGTTTGTTCCGCCTGTTGAGATTGATAGACTCTGGAAAATCAGGTTCTTCCACACGTCCATTGAAAAAAAAAACTCTTGGTCTCCTCGTGCTCCAAAGGCCTTGGGCGAGGTAAAAACCATACAACAATTGACTGAAGTCGGGAATCGACCAAAACTGTATGGTTGTTTCGCCTTCACCCTACATTATATCCATCAACTGGAATGAAACGCCACCTTAGTTTGGCTTATCAATGAGATCGTATCGGATACTGGTTCGTAAGATTTAACATGTTCTTCAGATCGTTGTTATACAAACTCAGTTTCAATATAGCCTTGGCCCGGAGGGGAGGAGAGTCATTGTACTTGGGACTTTGTTTTAGTATCTCATTTGCGTGCTTTGAGGTCGCAGCCGTTACGCCAGGTTCGATGCCTCCTACTTTTTAAGGCTTCTGTTAACTCTGACCAACCTCCCTTTTCTTGGTGTACCGCTGAAGCAAACTTTCTTTGTACCCAGTGTCTCTGGTCCTGCTTAATCCCTGATAAGCATTTGGAGGAGGAAACGTTAGGTGAGAAACATTATACCATCTATCATCCTAGAGGCTGGGGATTTAACCTTGCGAGGCTTATGTCCTTCAAACTTGGGAGCCGAATCGATGGGTAACTTATATGCACTTAGTCCTCAGTAGACATTGTTTTGTGGTGAGGCCATGGGCCGGCTTGTTATACCAAATTCTCCTAGAAAGTGGTCTGCCTCGCTTTCACACTCTCTAAATGAGCCTATCAAGCATACTCTCATAACTAAGACATCCACCATAATGGCAATAGATTTCATCAAGAGAAGAAAACTTAACCTACAACTTAAAATCGTTACGAGAAACATGTACTTATACCACAGCACATGATGGAACTTCTTGTGATAAGACATTGAATAGTATATGTTTGATAATGCAATTAAGCACTTAAAGACATTGAATAGTACATGTTAAAGAGTATGTTTTAATGATTTTCAATTAAGTGCATTGGTAACGATTAGCATTGTATAACTTAAAAAATTAATTCCTACAAAAAATAGACAAAAATTGTAAGTCAGGGTAGACTTACTTAATGCTTATCACTTTATTCTAAGTGAGATGTGATGCCAAGGAAAGTGGGTTCATAGTTACCTGGAGGTGCCACAAAGGATACAGTTCGTGTCAGCTGCTAGATGTACAAAGTGAGGCATAGTGAGGGTGGAGTAAAGGCAGAGAGTAAGGCTTCCCAGACAGGCCGTGAGGAATGGCAGTGTTGGCTGAGACGAACAAAGCCAACACTCGACAGTCTAAGCTAGGGTCCGAGTCGGGGTCTAATGTCACGATCCGTTTATGTTTCTCTCTAGAATTCAGTGGCTCTGGATTCTAGAATGAGAAAGTGATTTTGTGAGAATGAGAAAAGGTCCTTCCAATCAATTACAAGGTCCACTATTTATAAGCAAAAGTATGTTTCTGTCATCGATTGCCACATGTAATCCCCTAGGAGTGACACGTCAATAGGGGGTCCACAAATACCGGTGCTCTATTGTACTATCGGTTCTATATTCGCGTTGCATACCCCACACATCGTCGCTCTACCTGTCTGAAAAGACTGACCACACAACGTTGACATGATCAGAGTAAGCGCTCGCCCTAGCCACCGGTCCACGCCCTTATTGAATCCCACATGAGTGCATTCAGAGACGTGGAGAGAACCTGCAGTGGCGATGGAGGGTCCATGTGCCAAACTACAAGGCGGACAAGGCGCGATGCCCTTTAAAGACCTGCTCCCGTCTCGGAGTGACCCGAGGGTCAACGTTTTGGGGGCGCCGATGATCACCGGTAATGTGAGTGCGACGTGGTAGCAACTCAGGCATGCCATTAGGAACTAATGATACCATTTTCTTTTTATGTAGAACGAGAGGAAAAAATGGTCTTTGGTGTATTAAATTTTACTCGAGCTTCGCTAATCTTATTTGTGGCTTATATATAAAGTTGTCGCGTTGAAACCAATAAAACAACCCTAAAGGGGGGTGAATATGGTTTTTGAAAATTAATGGGGAATTTAAACTAAGCACAATCATAAATCTCAATCAAACCAAGTAATAATTCAATGAAGATGCTAACTAAACAATCTCAAACAATTAAAGAGCAATAAGTAAAGAGATTGAGTTAGAGATACTTGACAAGGAGATTTAAATGGTTCGGCTTGAACTACCCTCAAGCCTACATCCACCTCTTCAAGGAAGTCCCTTGCAAGAGCACTAGAATCCACTAGCAACAATCTTCTTCCGGGTCAAGATCAAAACCCTTACAACACTTGGTGATATCCTTACACCAAGCACAAGCCTTGAATCCACAAAGCTCACCCAAGACTTGACAAACCCAAGCCTTGATCACAATCCTTTTACAAAGATCAAATTGTGTACAAAGAAACCCTCTTGAAAGGAAATGAGTACAAATGAAGCTCTAGTACAATAGAGAGATGAGAGAATTGATGACTTGAAGAATGCTCACTCTCAATCAAAGAATTGCTCACAAAGATGCTCTCTTTAATGATGTAAAATCATGAAGATGAAGAGAGAAAAGTTTAATCTATGAGCCTTGATGTTTCTCTAATGAATGGAGGCTTAGAATGTGGTTTCCATGGTGTATGATGAAGCCCCAACTCATTTATATAGAGAAGAAATGAAATATAGCCGTTATAGGCATAATATGGGCAAAACTGCCATTGCAGTCAACTGTATTCCCTCTAAAATAGCCATTGGAGTTTTGTCCTCGAAAATAGCCGTTGGAGCTGAATTTTGACCAATGCAGTCGACTGCATTGCAATGCAGTAGACTGGATTCAAATACAGTCGACTGTATTACCCTACTGCCTTTTAACTGCCTCACGAAACCCCCTTTCCTATTTTGGGCATAACTTTCTCTAGAAAAATTGGATTGAGGTGCCATTTTTTGCGTTGGAAAGCTAATGAAAAGTTTTATCAAGATATGAAAATATTAGCACCAAAATAGTTTTTGAGAAAATCTGAGTGAGCTCCAAAGTTCACTCATATTCAAGAACCACACTTGTGTGAAAGGTTATGAACTCACATGCAATGCACAAGGTGTCCTAAGGTCTTTTTAGGTCATAGTCATCAATCCAAGCATCAAACCAAGACTAGTTACATAATAGTAAAGATCAATTATAATCGATAGTAACTTAGCCAATGCATTCTTTGTTGCTCTTCGACATTGGACTTGATGAAGCTTCTATAGCATGTCCACTATAACTTTAAGCTTCTTTGGCTTTAATCCATCTATCCAACTTCTCAAATGTGTCTTCATGAGTGTGCATGTATATACCTACTAAGAATACACTCAAAGCACACATTAGAACATAATCAATGTGTAGTTATCATCAAAACAAGATGTAAGCCTAGGTTATCCAACCATAGGGCTAACACGGTAATATAAGAAGGTTTCGAAACATATAATTTTATGAAAAATCGGTTTTGCTCTCCTATACGATATTTATAACTTTGTGGTACTTTTGACAAAATATTAATGTTGCAATTACTACTAAGTTATAACCAATATTATTTTTACTTTCTAGTAGCAGTTAGTTCTGCTAAAACATGAATGGCCAAGTTTTTGTGAGGGGTTGGTTGTGCAAAAAACAAAAATATTTAAGAAACATTATTATGTGGTTGAAAATGAAACTTATGTTACGAAGATAACGTAGAATTTTTTTTCAGTTATTCCCCAATGCAAAGAGATGAAGAAATTCTTTTGAATAAAGAACTTAATACATATTTTTTTGTCATTGTCATACTTAACTTTTGCATCACCAAAAATTACTAAACTAAAGTGTAAAAGTATAAATTAATACTTTACTCATCTAAAAACATATTAACAATATAAGGCTCTGTTTGACAAAACTTTTTTTTTGTTTTCAGTTTTTTTAAAAAAAATTAAAGAGTAGTTTATTTATTTTTTTTACAAAAACAAGTGAGTGTTTTATAATCCATTTTTTATTTTTTTGGGTGTTTGATAACCCACTTTTTTTTGTGGTGGTTTGCGGTGGCGATGGTGGGGCGTGGTGGTGGCTGCAGGCAGTCGCCTGCAGTGTTTGCCGGCGACGGCGGCAGTCGCTGCCGACGGTGAGAGGGTGGCGGTGGTCTAAAAAAAACTGAAAAAAATGAGTTTTTAAAATTAAAAAAACTGAAAAAAAAAAAGATTAGCAAACTTGCTTTTTTTCAGTTTTTAAAATTGAAAAAAAAAACTGAAAAAAAAATGAGTGTCATGCGGGGCGGTAGTATCTTATAAATTATGGCTAATTACACCTATATCCCTGAGATTTGGGGTAATTACAGCCAAGGACAATAATTTGGACAAATTACACTTGTGTCCATTTACCAAACGGAACCCTAAAATTCTTAAAGGTTTTGATGAAAAGACTGTATTGCCCCTGAGTTAGAACCTTATTTTTTTTTCTAATGCCATTACTTCATTAAAAAAAAAGAAGAAAGACTTTACTTTACTCTTAACCCCCCACGCCCCGACCCCTTCCCCCCAACCCTCGCCCACCCCATCTGCATCCCCCTTCCCCGTCACCGACCCTCCCATCTTCCTCCCCTTCCCCTGCGCCGCACCTCGCCTGCCTCCCCTTCCCCGGCGACTATGCATTGGCCAGAAGAGTGAGACAGAGCACCAGCCTCCAGGTTCCAACGAAGAAAACATTCATTTCCATGGAAGGCCGTGACAATGCTCCGAAGCTTCCCGCAAAGAAGGTAGCCGTCGCACTGGCCTCGCTATCCGCCATGGTGGCGGAAACCACCACCTTCCTGATTGACATCACCAAGCCTCGGTTCCAACTCATCGAGTCGCCCTCGACTCGCTGGGCCGGCAACATCGATCGGACGGTTGCAGTGGTAGCGGCACGGTGGTATCGGCGCGATGCTCGCAGAAGCAAAATGAAAGGGGCATTTCAGTGAAGGCGCAGGGAACGGAGTTAGTCACCGGTGGCCGCTTGTGCGGCCAGTAGTGGGGCTGCCATGGCGTGGGGCGAGGGGAGGGGGCTACCGGCGTGGGGCAAGGGGAAGGGGCTCCCGGCGAGTTAGCTGGGGAAGACAAAATAATTATTCTAATTATTAAATGACATTTTTTTGTTCAAAATACTCAGTATATACAATAAAAATTACTCAGTATATACAGTACAAGGGTAGTTTTGTTATTTAAAAAATATGTATTGCTGACATCATAAAAAAGTACACTTTTGGACGGAATCCTGACGGATGGACACGGATGATACATTTAAAACACTTTTGGTCACAGAAAAACATTTTGAAACTTAGTGTCCTTGACTGTAATTACTCAATAACCTTAGGGACATAGGTGTAATTAGCCTTATAAATTATTGTAACTAGCAAATTTGAAGAATTTTTTTTTTAAATTCACTTTGCTTGAGTTTTAGCCGGTACACAATTTTATATATATATATATATATATATATATATATATATATATATATACGCCCCTTCTCTTCAACTCTCTCTAATGGCTACACCCAACCATCCCCACCTCCTCCGACTGGTCCTATCCTGCCGGAAAATCACAGCTCAGGTAACTCACCCTCGCACCGAATCGATCGTGGCAATGGCTTCCTCGTCGGAGCAAGAATTCATGGCCCAGTACCGAGCAAAACTCAACCGGTTCCCGAGATCCCACAACTACTGGGACGCCAAGACCGCGTCGAGGATCGGCGAGAAGCTAGGGTTACGGCTCAAGGAGATCGGCGTGTCCGATGTCGAGATTGACATACACGAGGAGCTTTCGAGGCCGGTTTATCACCGGAGAATGGTGATGCCGCTGTTTGACTCGGTCAAACGCGCAGGGATCGACGTCGCCGGCGCCGAGAAGTTGGAGTTCTAGGGTTGGGCGTTCCCTTTGCCGCATTCGGGTTAGATGAATAACAGCTGATATTGTTGTAACAGGATATCATCTGAGTGGGTATTTTTGACATTACAGTAATTATTTCTACAGAATCGCAAGTAATCTGACTTCTAATCGGGCAATTCGTATGAGGTAATGATTGAACTGGGTTACAGGGATGGCATATCTATGCAACTGTAGGGTAGCTTTAACCGTTTGCACTGTACACGGCATAGTATAGTATTAGTAGATGAACAATTGAATATGAAGCTACCAATTTAAGGTGGCAGTTCTTTTCATAAATACGTTGTTGGGATACCCATCAGTCATTTAACAAGCATCATACGATACATATCGCAGAAGTATAGAAGATGGGTCGGCAGCGATGCAGTTGTTAATTTGGACATGAGGCCGCATTACAATACTACCAAAGTGAGAATTAGATACAAGGTAGCATATTATGTTTGAGGCCCATTTTAATTAGGGCTAATGTTAAAGTCTTATTTTTTAAGTATTACCTATGTACAACTTAAGTACTCAACACTTCAAAAGTATTAATTCAGTACCTACAGTATTGCTTTTGAACCAACTCAGTCATCAATGGAAGGTGGAAGCCGTTAAAAAGTCCAAGAGTGTGTTACGAGGTGTGTGGGTTCAATGTGTGTTGGGTGGGTGGGTGGGTGGGTGGGTGGGGGGGGGGGGGTGTTACGTTTGTGTGTATGTGTGTCTGATTTTTTTTTTTAGTTGAGTTTCATGCCATGTCATCGTATTGTATTGTGATGGCATGGAACAATCAACTAGAAAAGATGGCCATGTTTTATGAACATTTTTTTTCTCGTAAAAGAGAGTCATACTCGTGCACTTTTAAACATCTTCTACCTTCAGTTTGTGACATGACTGATTTGGTTCAAAACTAGTACTTTAGGTACTGATTTGATATTTTTGAATTGCCGGGGTACTTAAGTTATAAATGGATTGATACTTCAGTTAATAGATTTGGCGTTAACACTTCTAATTATAGGTAATAGACTCTTGTATTGCACCGCAAGTAGGCCAAATGCCTGAAGGAAGAGAGCACACGATCCACATATAAAACTATCTCGTATACAACAAGAAGTTCCTATTCTTTAAGCCTTAGAGGATTAAAGATTCATCCAACATTAAGTTTCACAATAGGCGATCCTATACGAGACTAAGGTTGAGAGAAAGCATGGAGGGTAGCGAGATAGTTCATGTAGTGTAGGTTATGCCTCATTGTTCGTACTGGGGAGCAAATTGGTAAGGGTAGGGCTCAGGGAGAGGTTGAGAATGGAGAGGACATAATTTTAGAATTTAGGTTCCATGTTAGCTAAATGATGATCCAAAAGTAAAAAAGGGTTAGTCAAAATATAATGCTATTGCGGTTAGTAGAAGCATCATAAAATCAATGGTATTGCTAATTGTTTGGCATTGATCTGAGGGTTTATCATCCCATGCAATTGCCAATCTTTGAAGGGCCTCCAAAGGTGTTGGTTCTAATCCATATTGTTAGACCAAACAAAATTCTCGGACATTTGGGCGCTTAAAGGAAACATGGTCCACAGTTTTAAGCAAGATGCCACAAAGAGGACATAGATTTGATTCCTTGTTATGTAAATGACTAAAGCCAACAAGGGTTGGTTCAACGGTCTCCAGGATCCCAATCTAGATTCCTCATTTCGGTTCGAATCCTGCCTGCCGCACTTGTTGGTAGCAAACTTACGTCCTTACCCTGCATGTGCTCCACACACAGGTCCTTGTGCGCTTCGGCCCCGACATAGGTGCGGGAATCAGGGACTCAGATGTATGTAGCGGCCTTCTAGGTCCCCGATGCACAATACTCCCTGTCGGTTAGATTAGAGCCTTACGGTCCAGCCTTTGATTTACCCAAAAAAAAAAAAAAGTAAAAGACTAAAGTCGGACTGTCCGGACAGTCATCCCCAGGACGCTTGTGATACATGGAAGATGATTTTGATTGGAATGCCCAGAGCTTTCTCCATGAAGACTGAGGAAACATATTCTATTGAACTGATAGCTGAGCTTTTGAATGTAAGACCCCATTTGTTTATGATAAAGGGTAAGATATGCCAAGACGACTGAAAATTGCCATTGTTTGTAGCTCCCTAAACCAACTCTAGTCCTCAAGATGCAAGCAGAAACGTGGATTGCCAAGATTCTTTTAGACCAAGTCAGAGGAGAATAAATCAATAACCCCTTCCTTATCCCATTCTCCATCTTTAATGGGATCACTAACAAAATCTACATCGGAGCTTGTGGTAGGCTGTAAGGATTCCAGGTTGCCAAATGTATGCGGGATCCAAAGGTCTTCCCAAATAGATATCTTTGCCCTTATCTCGATATGTGTCTTTCAACCAAGATGCTTCTCCATGCCCAAGAAAAATTTCCAGAACGTGGAGATTAGAGAAAGACAGTTCTCAACACTTTTGATTGTAGTTTCAATTTTCAAGTCTTACTCCTCTTGTGAGCTCCACGACAATGTCACATGCTTGAGCTAATTATACCAGTCATTAAGTTTGAAAATTAAAGTTCTTTTAATATTAGATCTCGCACAGTTAATAGATAAGAATAGACGACACGATTTGTTACGCATAAAACCCCGCACTTCAGGATTATGTGCGGGAAACATCGTTGGATCTAAACTTTGAAGTTCAATGCCCTAAAGGTATAAATTTGCGCATAATTTACCACCTAATGGTAAGATTATCAATTTTGAGCATCATTGTCAAATTTGGACCACTAGAACGGTTGGCATCAAACTCCTTCATGGCACCCACATTGTCTCTTTGTTCAGTCACATTGCATTACATCATCAAAACTCCAAACGCTCTCTCCTCACCACCATCCAAACCCCCACCCACCCCCCAAATAGAGGCAGTCAAAGCCCTTGCATTTCACGTCCTCCCCCCTCTACTACTTAGGCTCCGTTTGACAATACTTTCAGTTTTGGTTTTCAGTTTTAAAAAAAAAAAAATCAATTTATTTATATATTTACAAAAAAAAAACAAGTAGGTGTTTGATAACCCAATTTTTATTTTTGAGTTTTTCTTTGGTCGTAGTTTGCGGTGGCGGTGGTGGGGGGTGGCCTGCCGCTGGCAGTCATCAGCAGTGGTCGCTGAGGGTGGACAGTGGCAGTGGGCGGCGGCTGCCGGCAGGGGGAGGGTGGTGTTGGTCTCAAAATAAAAACCAAGACTGAAAATAGAAACTCATTTTTAGAGTTTTTAAAAACAGACTTGATTTAAAAACTAATTTTTTAAACTGAAGAAGAAAAAAAAACGAAAACTGGTTATCAGACTCTTTTATTTTTTCCAGTATATAAAACTGAAAAAAAAAATGAGTGTCAAATAGGACCTTAGCTTCTCCACTAACCTCTCTTAATGATTTCTTAACGAGTGGAGGAA
Source organism: Escallonia herrerae (assembly GCA_033070095.1). Classification (NCBI taxonomy): domain Eukaryota; kingdom Viridiplantae; phylum Streptophyta; class Magnoliopsida; order Escalloniales; family Escalloniaceae; genus Escallonia; species Escallonia herrerae. The sequence goes on from JAVXUP010002283.1 coordinate 121,522, forward strand.
TAGTGTAAATAATAGCAAGCTACAGCGTATAGAGTGTAATTTTCAATCTTAGCTATATATGTCTATAATTTTAGGGCAAACATTAGTAGTGTTGCGTGTGATTACCCTAGATGATTTGTCATATATCCTGTTTTGAAATTGAAAGTACCTTTGCCTGAAAGAAAATTCAGATGTATCAAACTTATCTTGGGTTAGGATTAAATATGTCGAGCACCACCAAGTTTGTTGGTGGCAGTGCTTGGCATAAACAAGTATGTTTTTGGGAAAATTGGGAAAAGATGAGATTTTTGATTAAATATTTGGGGTTAATGGGTTTTTTTGTGAAAATTGTAAAAAGAGGGTGCCAGTTCCTAAAATTTCTGAAAGGTGGGGTGAGTTGTTGAAAAATGGGTTTCTAAAAAAATCAACATTTCCCCTTCCCCAAAATGCCCCTCCCCACAGTAAACCCACTTCTTCGTGTACATTTCACCCAACCCACTCGTTCCCTCCACAGTAAACCCACTTCAGACTACTCCCAATCAGAAGACCACTTCATCCCCTTCCCTCCAATTCTCCCTACCCCACTCCATCTCCCCCCCTCAGGTTACCCCACCCCACCCCGACCCCCATATTTTCCCCCAACCGCGACTGTCCCCCAAGCCGAGACTCCACGCACGGCCGTCTCCCTCCTCCAAGCTCGGCCGTCTCCTCCCCGCACCCAGCACCGCCCCCACAGCCCGGTCCTCCATCCCCTTCGCGCAACCCCTCAGCCCCCAACCACCACTACGTGGTGGTCCTTCCTCCATCCTCACTTCTGTAGCGGACGCCGTGTCGACAAAATCAAGGATCGTTTCATGCATGTCGCTGTAGAGGCACTGTAGAGGCATTCCGAAGCTCGACGTTGGTGCGCGCCACTGTAAAGGTACCCCTTCTTACATTTTTTGAGTGATCAGCATGTTTCTTCTACGTTTGTTCGTACGCGCCGCTGTATAGCCCCACTGTTATCTGTTGTTTCTGTTCTTGATCGAGTGTTTTTTGGCAAATTCACGACCTTCCGTACTTTGGCATGCATATTGCTTCAGTTGTAACAACTGAAATATTGGATGTACGTTGTTTTTAGTAAGATTGGCTCTCTATCAAGTTGGCTCTCTGTCAAGACCCAGAGCGTTGCATGAGTGGTTGTAGTCATGTGCAAAGTTTGTTATGATAATCGAACTATATGCATATGTTTTGCCTTAGTTTTGTATGGGTACATCAAACTTTATTGTTTTATGGTACGTGTTCTAGATACGTTACGCAACATTGATGACTAGGGGCTCAAATCTAATCAAAAGCCAAACTGCAAAATGATATGTAGGAGGTCAGTCACTACAAGACGCAGGGGCTTTAGCGGCCACAATTTGCGACCGCCAAATCATGCGGTCGCCGACTGCCATAACATGCGGTTGCTAAAGATTCACGGTCAATGAAAACTTGGATTTAGCGTCTGATTTGGCGATCCCTATTGGCCGTCGCTAAATATTTAGTCAAAATAAACTCTAAATTGAATTTTCGGCCACATTTGTATTTGCAGTTCCCAGCTACCGCCAATTTCTAGCAGCGAGAGAGAAAGTGAGCGGTGGTGACTGCTCCGAGCGCGACAAGCAGCGAAGGCCGACGACGAGCGACAGGTTTGTACTCTGAATTGTCTTCCTCCCACTTATTTTCTTGTTTTATTTCAGACGAGCTTTATTTTCTCTCATTCTTCTTACCTCAGTAATCTATGGGTAGAATATCTGTGGGTTGTTGATTGAAAAAGTAGATAAATTATTATTGTTTAAGCAAAATGAAATCATCCATAAATCTCAGCCCTCATGAATTGGTGAATGAAATATTCATCGCTTATAAGATTCCAGGTGAATATCGAAGAGGCATACTAGCTTTAGTTTCAAATTTATTAGTACCAAGGCTCAGATATCTATGCATCATATATGTTAACCATTGTGCTTCGGTAGTGCTTCTCAGCTGATAGTTGGTACTGACATTGACTTTGGAGTGTACACACATACTTAGAAATCATATTGGAATTGCTCTTTGTAAATGTTCACTGTATGGTGCTTTGGGTTCCCCTGACTACTCAATGTTCTTTACGTAGCTACTTCATTTTTTTGTTTTGTTATTTGTTTAGTATTGATACTATATACAACTATTATGTGATTTTTCTGGCTATTATCAGGATGGTGATGGCTAATGCCGGTTTCTAACACGGTGGTTCAGAATTATGATGATGTATTAAAGCAGGGTCATGGACTGTATTTGGTGTAGAAGTTGACAGCCCTGATGCTTGTGGGCAGTGATGTTAGGTGGTGGTGACTTTGATGGTTTAAAAGGAATCCCAGGGTGAGTGTACACAAGTGGCAGGTGGCAGTGGCGGTGGAGGTGGAGGAGTTGGTGACAATTGAGTATACAATGTTGGTCATAAGTTTTGGTTTTGCGGGGGAAATGACTTCTTTTCCTGGAATGTGAGCCTAGGGATGTCTAAACGTAACAAAAGGATGGAGTTGGCAAATGTTTGATAGTTCTAATGACTTAGTTTGGCTAAAAGTGAAGTTTAGGACTAGAGCAACGAAGTCTGGGGACGTTTTTGGAGTTTCCCCCTTCTATCTTTGTTTCTGCTGAGAAAGATTTGAATCTGATTTGCTTGGGTTTAGGCTCGTATAGAGTAACAGTTCTCTTTAATTTTGGGAGGATATAGTGCTTTCATACGGGTGCTTTTGCAATACTAGTCACTGCAATGCTTTTGTTATGTACAATGACATCTGCAGTTTTAACAGCTATAGCTAAGAGCTGAATTATCTCTACGTATCTAATTCTTTTTGTGTGCTTCATGGCCGCCATATTTTCTTTGCAGGTTGAGGCTGAGTACGTTTCGCTGTACAGCAACTACGACATAGGCCTCACCACGTGGAGTCCACTTGCCTCGGGAGTTCTGACTGGAAAATATAACAAAGGAACCATTCCATCTGATAGTCGGTTTGCATTGGAGAACTACAAGGTAAACATCTCCTTAGTCAAATTTTTGATTGCCGAAGTATCTTTTTTGAATGATACTCCCTCCGTCCCGAAATAAGTGGTAGCTTTGACTTTGCACATATCTTAAGAAATCAGTCAATTCATTATTCTTTCCACCATTATGCTTATTTATCCTGAGTAGTGGGTCTGTTGGGGATCTGAGTAGTGAAGTACTGCTCTCTGGGCCTGCAATCTGTATTCCACAACGTATAAACATTCAGACGAGTGGAGTGATTGCCTCAGCTCACCCAACCCATTTTCCCTTCATTGGCAATAGTTTGACCCCTGAGGATCTAAAGTTTTTGACTTCGGAGTAGTTTTGGCATATGCTTACTAGTCCATTGTACCAGGAAAGAAAAAAAAAGGGGGCATATGCAGATTAATAACATTAAAGTGTCAACCCATTAATAGCATCTGTCTTTTGTCCGGTTGTCGGATTTGGTGAAAAGCTTTACCAAAAGTAAGAAAACCCGAGATGTATCAACCTATGTTACATGGACTCGGTGTCGGTGTCCGGATCGGATACGTGTCCGAGTGTCGGACTCGCCTATTTTCGAAATTATAGGATACGTGGACACCGTCCAAAAGTTGGACACGGGTACAGGGATACGTCGTACGTAATATATATATATATATATATATATATATATATATATATATATATATATATATATACTTTTATATTCCTACTGTAGTGCGCTACTAAACAGTAAACACCATATATAACTAATTACTATACATAAATATTCTGAATAGAATGCTAGAAATGTGAGGTAGAGCATCAAGATATGTATTAGATTGGACTATTAGAGAGGGTGGCGAAGTACCTGTTGCCTCTTGGTAGCCAATGATCTTCATCTTGAGCAGTTGAGCTGTAGCCTGTATACCTGTATGTTTTCATGTTGATTAGAATTAGATACTTTAAGGCTTTAAGTTTAAGCTACTAAACTGAAGAGTGAAGAGGACAAAACTTACAGTCATATACTCATATGCACCTTCTTGCACCATAGAATTGAGTAATTGACTTGAGTCACTTGACCAATTTTAACTCTCAAGCTTTTGAACTTGGAACTTGCCGAGCAGTGAGCATTACCAAATCAAAGACAAACATAATAATACTAGGAATAGAATGAAAAATCTCCAGCTTACACAGAGTGTCAGAGTTATCTTAGAAATTAGAATGCTGAGTTTATTAAAAGATAAAAAACTCATAAACACCAACTCACCAAGGCAATGAAGGCATCTATTAAATATCATCATTTCAGTCTTCAGAGTTACAAAAGTTTAAGTGGAAGATCAGATATTGAACATAGATAGTCATATGGACACAAAAGATATAAGTTACCTAAACTTATAACACAAAGATTATCAATCTTCAGTTCTTCACTTATTAGGTATCAGTATCACATACAAAAAAATGATAAAACCTGCTGGCTGCTGCTAACTCTTGTTGCACACTTGCAGCAGTGAGTAGCCTACTCCATTTCGTCCCCACTGTGATAAACATCTAGATTTTGAGCGCCTCCAAGTTCATCAACTTCTACTGGTTGTTTCTCCACATTGTCATCAAAGGTGACCGCTTCAATCTCTGGTTCATCTAGGGATAGTTCTGCTAACTCAGTCAACGCGTGTCCATCAATATCGAACTTGTCTCCACCTACTAAAGATTGCAACCATGTAAATTTTCAGTATACTCTTAACAAATGCTTGATCAATGTTGAGTCTTCTACATAGACAAAAGAATTTAACCAAAGAACTTACATAGGTCCCAATACTTTGTAGCTCCCTCAGTGTACGCCTTCTTTTTCCTAGCCATAAGTCGAAAATTGCACAATACAAATACCAAATCCTCAGCTCTGCTGGTTGCCAGTTTGTTCCTTTTGATACTTTGAATCACAGAATATGTGCTCCAATTTCTCTCACAGCAGGACGATGATGCGGGCTGTGAGAGTAGCTTGAACGCCAAATCTCGCAATAATGGTGAGGAAGAACCATGATTAGCCCACCACGATATCGGTTCTTCGTACATTCTTGCCTCAATTACATGAGTTTGGTTGAAATAGCCAGAGCCTCTTGAAAATGCACCATACTCGACACAAGCTTTCCGAACATCTTCTTGATTTGCGAAAAGCCGCTTGAAGCATTGGATCCTATTCATTGACACCTCTTGATCTTCGTGAGGGGATATTCTCTCATTTCCGTTAGTTCCTCCTTCAAGCCACACAACACTATAATACTTTGGAACCAAGGAATGTGCCATACAGTGCAACGGAGTGTTGCTTTTGTTCCATCTAGCCTCCAAAACATTGTGGATGACATCAAAAAAATCTGATTTACTTGTGATTATGTTCTTTCCTTCGTGTTCAAAGATTATCAACTTCACCTTCTCGATCATTGTATCCCACATGTCATAGATTAGATGAAGCACTGGTGCTTTGGTATCGGCAACCCTTAACATGTCCATTAATGGCTCTGTAAAGCTCAAGAAGAACTCCAGCTTATCCCACCAAGTATCATTGACAATGCATTGCTTCACTTCTTAGGCATTCAATTTCTGTTGGGCTTTTTCCATCGCCTCGATAGGTCTTCCAACTAGAATCCATAACCATCTTCTCTAATGCTAGCTTCACATCTCTCAAACGTCTTGCCATGACAATACTTGAAGCAAATCTTATTTCAGCTACCTTTTGCAAACTTAAATCTGAGTAGCGATTGAAAATTGATAGTGCCATACCGTGGTTAACAATAAAGTTTCTTATGCTTTGGACATCATTAACGAACTCAGCTATCCATTTACACTTAGAATATTGAGGTGATTTTTCTGAAGGATCACACATGCTCTTAATCGCTAAATTCAGACTATGGACAACACATGGTGTCCAAAAAATGCGAGGATACATCTCCTCAATCGTCTGCCCAGCAGCTTTGAAGTTGCTTCCATTGTCAGTGAGAATTTGAACAATATTTGCTTCTCCAATATCCTCTATCACAGGGAGAAATAAGCTTAGTACGTAGTTTGCATCCTTAATATTTCTGCTTGCATCAACTGCACTATGAAACATAGCTCCTCCAACATTCGCAGCCATCATATTTATGAGAGGCCTCCTTTGTCTATCCGACCAACCATCAGAGCACAATGATGTTCCCTTCTTCTTCCACGTATCTTTTATGGGCTGCAACTTGCGAAATATGTGTGCTTTCTCTTGCGCAAGCAAAGTAGTGCAAAGCCTGTCTTAAGATGGTGGAGAATAGCCTGCGATGTTGTTATTAGCAAGTGTCTGAGACTATTTCCTGAAGTGTAACATCTAGCTAGGTTGAATGACAAAGCAGAAGCATAAAACATGCTGGATGCTCTCTTATCGGCAATACTTCTTTCCACCACGTTAAAGGCTTTATCTAGAGGGCCACTTGCCTTCTGTTTTTTGTTTTGTAACAAATCTGATCCATCAAGTAATGTGAGGTAATCGGTATGTTTTCTTGCTTCCAAAATACGTATGTGCTTTCTTCTTTCGGCGTCATCGTGCTCTTCCTTTATTGCTTTCATGATCTCCACACTCAAATTGTTGCATGCAGTAACTCCACAAAGAGGGATGGCCAACAGATGGCCCTTCACCTTTGAGTATGAACCCGTGACCTTCTTGTTGCATTAATTGCACATCCAGTGCCTATTGCCACCTCCACCAGCTCCACCACCAGTGACTTTGACGTGGTCCACAGTGGTGAATCATCAAAACTCCCATCTTGATTACATATATAAGGGACGCAAGACAGCCTTTACCCTTCACTGATCGAGATGAAGACATATTGTCTACCCTTAAAGAGAAAAGACTATGAGTTTGTTATGGAAATATATGCTTGAACGTAGAAAAGAAAAATGAAGACTTACTATCCTAAGAGAGAAAGTACTATGAGTTTCTTATGGAATTATACACTTGAATGTAGAAAATGAACATGAAGACATACTGTCTATCCTAAGAGAATAAAAGATTATGAGCAACATATGGAAATATAAGCTTGATTGTAGGAAAGGAATAGAATCGAAACCAATATTTCCTTTGTGCTGTGATTTTCTTGTAGTATTGCTTTTATCTGTTTCTCATTCTTTGGGCATTCGCTAGATTTTCCTCTGTATGTTGTTTGTGGGAAGTTGGATATAGAAGAGTGAAGCAGAAAGCAAGTTGTTTGTGGGAAGTTGGATACAGAAGAGTGAAGAAGAAAGCAAAGCAGTGGCGGTATGGGAGTGTGATTTGGCGGTATGGAGTGTGATTTGGCGTGTGAGTCTATTATTTTGTTGTTGGGATTTGGGAACCAAAGTCTGACTTAGGAAACTTTGTTTTTTCTACTAGAGTTCATATATCATATATGTTTGCAATTGGTTCAAATAGTCAGAATCTACTCTAGTTGACTACTGTTTGGCCAACGAAATTTATGCTAAGAATGCTAGGGTGGGAGTGAGGTGCATAGGTAGGAAAAGTGGGCTTTAGAATATAATGGCACCCAAAAAGTTTTAATTTTCAAGGCAAATTAAATTTAATGGTTATATCGAAAATTATCTAATTTACTTTTAATTTGACTCTAGTTTTTTTTTTTGGTAATAGGTCCTTTTATTACCAAAAAAAGCTCAATATACAATTTTCCATTTTGTACATTCTTTTCTCAACAGATTAATACAAGGAAATACACAAAATCAATTTTGCAGAATTGTAATAGGAATCTTCCAGTTGGAGCAGAGCTGTTGGTTATCCATTGATGGTTTCATTTTTTTCCAACTCAGAACCCTATAGAGGATCCAATGCTCAATGACAGCACTAATCCCATCAACCTCCTTTTGTTGGCTTGCAAATATCCTTTGATTCCTTTTTTGCCATATCGCATAGACTGTTACAGCCATCACTAACTTGCTCAAGGAAGCTCTGAAACTACTACCTCTGAATTTCTTGATTGCATAGTGAAGAAGTTGTGACCATTGATGAAATGCAACTCTGATTCCCAGCTGATTCAATACCCTATCCCATATTTCTTTAACAACTAGACATGCCATAAACAAATGCTCTTGTGTCTCTTGCTGCTATAGACAGTAACAACATGTATCTTCAACCACCACATTCCATGTCCTTAACTTGTCCCTTGTTCTCAGTTTCTGTTTGTAGAGCATCCATAATATGCATGCACATTTGGGTATATGTCCAGGGAACCACACTATTTTCCACCATGTAGGTTGTTCTTTGCAAGTTCTTGTAGTATTCTAAGCATATTTTATACTGAACTTGCCATTCTCTTCGTAAAGCCAAACTGCTTGATCTTCTTCATTTGCATTAACAGAAATATGATTAGGTAGTTGATCAAGCAGTGCTCTGAGTTGTTGAGATCTTCTAGGAATATTCCATCCATTGCTCAACCAAACATCCTTTACCTTTATATCCACAGGGAGAGCTGCATCATATATAATTCTATGTCCAAATTGATGCACAATAGGACCTTTAGGAAGCCAGTTGTCAAGCCAGAACCAAGTAGCCCCACCATTGCCAATCTTATATTTGATAGCATCTTGCCATAGACTTCTTAACTTCATTATCTTCCTCCATGTCCATGATAGATCCATAGTAGTCTTAAAGTGCCAAAAATTTTGATTTTTTAAGATATAACTGACTCCATCTTACCCAAAGAGTATCCTTTTTTGCTGCAATATCCCAGATATATTTAGAGACTACAACTTTGTTCCATTCTTGAAGCCTTTTCAATCCTAATCCACCCTCTCTCTTTGGTAAACAGACATCTGCCCATGCTACTTTGGCCCCAGTGCACTTCATATCTTGCCTATGCCATAAGAAGCTTCTGATTTTAGCTTCTACTTGAGTTATTATTTTCTTTGGTAATAGAAAGATAGAACTCCAGTAGATTTGCATACTAAAGAGAACTGATGTAGCCAACTGCATTCTACCAGCATAAGAGAGATGCTTCACTGCCCAACTCTCAATCTTTTTAGAGAGTTTATCAATTAGAACTTGGCACTCAGCTACCTTGAGTTTAGTAGTTATTAAAGGTACTCCCAAATAGGTAACAGGGAGAGTACCTTCAGGTATTCCCAAAATCTGAGTCAGCTGCTCTTTTGTTCCTTCACTTAGACCAACCATGAATACCAAGCTCTTTTGCAAATTTGGTAAAAGCCCAGACATTTGACCAAAACCCTTGATTGCTTGCTTGATTAGAGTTATAGTATTCACATTTGCCCCTGCTAGGATGAAGAGGTCATCAGCAAAGCATACATGAGTGATGCTTTGTCTTTCACATCTTGGATGATATGTAAATCCTGTTTGCCTTGATATATCCTCCAATAAGCATGATAATACTTCCATAACTAGAAGAAAGAGATAAGGGGACATAGGGTCACCCTGTCTCAATCCCCTTCGACTGCTAAAGTATCCTTCCAAAGATCCATTCATGCTAACAGAGAACTTTGCGCTTTGAACACATTCCATGACCCACCTAATATATATCTCTGGGAAATCCAGAATTTCCATTACCTGTTTCAAGAATTCCCATTCAACAGTATCATAAGCTTTTTGAATATCCACCTTGATGGCACATCTAGGTTTGCCTTCATTCCTATGGTAGTTCCTTGCTAGCTCTCGCATCAACAGAATGTTATCCCCAATATTCCTCCCTTCCACAAAAGCTGATTGATTCTTACTGATTATGGAGGGAAGAACTATTTGCATTCTTTTACACAACATTTTTGTGATACACTTATAGATCACATTGCAACAAGCAATGGGTCTAAAATCTTTCGTAGTGTTAGGCACAGGTACCTTAGGAATCAAGGTGAGAGCAGTGTTGTTAAAGATTTTTATGGCTTTTCTTTTATGGAAAAATGACAGCACAGCCTTTGTCACATCTGATCCAACTATATCCCAATTCACCTGGAAAAATGATGCATTATATCCATCTGGGCCTGGAGCCCTATTAGTTATGAGAGAAAATATAGCTTCCTTAACATCACTTGCATCATAAGGAGCCCTCAGGAGTGCCTGATATTCATTAGACAGTTTCCTTTGCATTATTCTCTGCAGAGTATGTTGAGTATGTCTAGCAGGTCTCTTAGATGCATTAAGAAATGTTGAAAAGTAATTCACAACTTCCTTATGCACATCTTTTTCCCCATGCACTTGCCTTCCCTCAGAGGTTTGAATAGACAATATCTTATTATGAGCTGTGTGGATTTTCAGCTTTTTGTGGAAGTAGGAAGTATTCCCATCACCTAATTTTACTTCTTTTACTCTGGCTTTTTTATGATAGAAACTTTCTTCAGCAGTGAGTAGAGCATAGTATTCCTCATGAAGTTGCTTCTCTACAAACGAAACCAATACCATAAAACCCTTAATATTCCCAATGTATGGGAGGGAGAGAGAGAGAGAGGGTATCACGAAACAAGGCGGCCATTGTCGTGCCATGTTATGCATTACCAAGAGAACAAAAATTACCCAAAATGGCATTAGCATGCACTTGCACCAGTCACCTGCACCTGCACCTGCTTCTCTGTTATCTCACCACTCCACACACACACACACACACATTATAGATATGCAATCATTCTAGAAAGGGCAAGGACATTAAAATGGAAATTGACACAGATGGTGGAAATAAATTGCAAGGAAGGCGATCTTAGTAGCATTACTATACAGATAGATGGATCCGTATTAAGATGGTATATGCACTAAATGTCCCACTCTCCGGAAAAATTGTTAGGAGGCTACCTTGCCGCATTATATATGGTAGTTTCGGTTTAGGGAGTTACATAAGAGTGAAAATGAAATTTTTGCAGTCATATTATGAGTCTTGTTAGCTTAGTATTTAGTATCAAAAAATTAACATATGTTCTTTTTGCTGCCCTTGTGCTATAGACGTTTAGAATGAGGTGTTAAAATGGCAAAAGCAACTGATTTGGCCAAAGTGATTATGCCAAAAGCAATCTTTTGCTTATCAGTCTCCTATTAACATCCTAGCAGAATATTAGATCAGGTTTCTTTTATGGTGTATTATACTTGTATCTTTGTGCTGTAACACTGTAATTTTTGCGGTATGAATCAGCTCAGTGCAAGTCGATTGCGTGGCAGCAGTTTTGCTTTACATGCTGGAAGGCAAATTAAGCAAGTTGCAATTTATCCCTTACATGTGTTCAACTTTGTTTTTAGGTTGATATTGATGCAGATACATGGCTGAATACAAATGGACCAGAAAATCAACTCATGTGCATGGTGGTTTTGTGTAGCTCTGGGAAGATGCCTACTGGAAGCTTTCTTTGTTATTATGTTTGAATGGATTTGTTAATTTGATCCAACCTATGTTAGTCCTATGAGATATGCACTAATTGTAAAGAAGATGGTATGATTTGTGTAATAATTTAAAACTTTAGTCACAATTTTCACTTACTACTGAATGAGTTCAAATAGACCACGGTTTTTAATATTATTTTTCTTAAGCAAAAGTCAGCTATAGGTAACACCGATTAGTCGCTGGCATATAGTTTTAGCTGCTGCTATAGGTATCCACAGTGCGCGGATAAGGAAGCCACAATAGTAGCGGCTGTAGATACCCTTGACCGCTGCCATAAGTCTTTGGCAGTGAGACTTGCGCCAGCCGTATGTGAACACTGCCAGAGCCTACAACAGGGGTTATTGGACCTATAACAGTGCTTTTCGACCGCTGCCATAGGCCATTTTTCTCGTAGCGCGGCGCATGGGGTGTTGCAGATTGTTACCTTCAGTGTAACTATCGTTGGACATGTACATCTTTTTTGTTTCTGGTTCTTGTAATGTGTGAACACCTCGTGCCATTAGAATTGTTGCTCTTGAAACCAAAGGGAGCAGGGGAGGGGGAATGGCTTCAGCTTGTAATACTATTCGGTACCTTTATGTGTCTTCTGCCATTTGGTTGGGTTGCAAGATGAGATTTGTAACTTAGGCCAGATTTTAATTGTTAGAGCATGTTATATGAAGAAGCAATACTAACTCTATCAAGCTCCTATGGAAACTGAAATGCAGCATCTAGTGTTATATTGAAACGGAGTCACTGCAATAAACTGCGGCGAATAATTGGCCATTGAAGGTCATTAACACTAGTTGAACCTATTTATCAGCGGCAGTGACTTCATTGGATTTAGAGGCTTGCTTAGGATTTTGGGGTTTTGCATGTTCACTCAGTGGCATGGTCGCCCTTTACGAGCCAAGAAGTTTATTCTCCTGATGATGGACGTTGATATTCTCTTACAACGCTCAAGTCATTGTAGAAAATGGGGGCGTTCATGTAGCAACGGTGCAACAGTTTCCCACGATATTTTACGATGCATCTCAGCTTTTTTTAATTGTATTGTCAATTGGAGCAACAAAAGCTGACACGTGCAGGCCTGAAACGGGCTCGAAGTCAAATACTAGCCAGACGGACTGCTGCAAATGTACAATATTGCTAATGCAGGCCATGGTCTTGCTACCGGAAAGTTTATTACAAAGGGATATTGCATAATTAGATGGAACTGCCTTAAACCGTGTCTCCTAAACCGTGTACAACGTTGATTACATGCCATTTGCAAATGTCGTATGCATCGCACAGATGACCTACGGTATTAGTAAACGCAACAATGATGGCACCAATATTACGTCGTGCAACTAACGTTGTTCTAGCAACTGTCTTACACGCATAGGGGCGTTTACTTTTATCCCGCTAATAGTATTTTTTAACGGGTTCTAAAAAACTCCAAGCATGGTTACATAGACAAATAGTAAGGTAGATTGATCACATTTCAGGAAACAGGTGAGAGTGGGCGCCAGTTGGAAAATGGGGAGCACAGTAAATGTTTCCAACCCCCTTGGCATGAATGCTCATAAACACGTAGGATGTTGACAACCATCAATAATCCCAACCCCCCTTGGCAATGTTCCTCTAAGCCCGTGGTTCCCGCAAGGGCATCCCACTTATATAGTGGTCCCGCCGAGAAGAGATGGAGCTGGGCTCCGCCCCGTAAGTTCTGCATAAATTGACTTGTGCATCCGCACAATCCGACGAACAAATTTGCAGAAACCGACTGGTGCCACCACGATCCGTTTGCGTCCACACTTCCGCTTCCTTGTTGTTCATGGGACCCCGTTATTCTCATGTAAACTAGACGAGCACTTCCCATAAAGGTACTTAAAATGACCTTAGCCTTGCCCATGTGTCACCTAAAACCGTGGGCAAGCACTAACGATTTGACCTCTCAACATGAGTACCCACTTATGCAATATTTGCCTGCCTTGAAGGACCGCTTTGTTCTCACACAGTGAGAGCAGGTTATTTCTTTGGATCCTTCACCATTTCATATTTTGGTTGGATCATGACTAGTATATGCGGTAAATTAGAGTAGGGGCCATGGGTACACTTCTCCAAATCTATGTGGTGCTCACAATGTTATTCTAATACTTCTTTCTTATGCAATATTAGGCGTGTCTTGAAGGACCGCTTTGTTCTCACACAGTGAGAGCAGGTTATTTCTTTGGATCCTTCACCATTTCATATTTTGGTTGGATCATGACTAGTATATGCGGTAACTTAGAGTAGGGGCCATGGGTACACTTCTCCAAATCTATGTGGTGCTCACAATGTTATTCTAATACTTCTTCGTATGGTGGTCGCTAATTGATCAACCGTACCGAAAAAACTTCCTTATAACATCGCAAGGTATTTAGGACTCCTTATGGTTATTTCTATCAAAAGATGTATAACGTCTGTCGGTCCAAAGTGGTGCTCCCACTTTTGTTTTTTCCATCGGAAAAGGTCGTGGAGCATCTACAAAGAGGCTTGTAGATTTAGGAAAATCTACATGCATCGGGACGTATCGACAAGCACCTACGCGCAGACATTTGATGTGTGTTTGCTGAAACTTGGTTGTTTGACACACACCCCGCTAGTACAAGATTTTATTGGTCGTTAATTTTGGAAATAAAAGTAGCAACCAGAATTTAGCGACGGGGTTACGTCCGTCACTAAATTTTTTTGCAACAAATAGTTTGAATAGGTTTTAAGTGACGTATTGCTTGCCTTTGCGTGGTTCCGCTCTGTAAAAATAGCTTATAGAGACAGACATTTCCTCAATACTTCAAAATAACTTGGTACATTCTACCGCGACATTATTTTCATGTCTCCCTCTTTTCGCTCTCTTTCCACTGCGCCGTTGCTGCCAACATGAAGCCAGTCATCTCTAGTTAAATATTTTTGTTACATGTTACAATTATTTTGACAGGGCATGGTGGTGCGCCTCAGTGGTGAGATATGGACTACAAATGTACAATATAATTTCTCATGTTGAACCATCTCGTCTAAGATCTTGTCTTCCGAGATTTCAGATAGCGCTTTTGGCTCCAACCCATCTATGTTTGGGGAGCATAATACATTTGCAATTGCAAGCACTCTTTCCCATCCTACGAGTCCTATTCGGTACCTCCATGTGAATGAATAGTAGAATAAACCAACTTATACTATGCAGGCCAATTAAGCCAAGACCATATTTAAAGTGCATGATATTATCAGTTCTTGAACGTTTCATACATGCCCAAGTCATTTGAACCTAGCAACGTAGTACTAATATATGTGAATAGGCTATTTCTCCTTCTGGAAACACGAGAGTCTTGCAAACGCTTTTCATAACCACGGCCTGAATTCCCTATGCAAAACTATTTCCCCTTTTGGAAAGTAGAAAACACGAGGTTTTGAACACATGGCTATTGACAGCCTTTACATTATTCGAGTCTGGCTTTGCCATCTATTGAGGTCGTGGTCAGACACGAGAGGTGCTCAATAGAAGAGTACCTCATGTAGCAATGATTTCTTCTTGAAAACGCGAAGATAGGGAATGGAGTGATATTATTTAAGTTGTGTATAAGCTGTCACAAAATGTATTTAGTATTCCTTATGCACAGGAACGACTTGGGCAGTGGCACGTATCGACGGGCACCTTTGCGTACAGTACCTGCGTGTTTCTGCAGAAATGGACTTGTGTTGCCCAACGCAAACGCCGGTTTGGTTTTCTGTGTCTGCTAAACCACAACAACATTGATTAAATGCCATTCGCAAATGTCGTATGCATCGCGCAAACGACCTAGGATATTAGTAAACGCAACAATGATGCCATCAATATTACGCCGTGCAAATAATGTTGTTCCAGCAACTGTCTTACACACATATGAGTGTTTACTGGCAACCCACTAATAATATTTTTAACGGATGCATAAAAATCCAAAGCATGGTTACATAGACAAAAAGTTACAGTTACACAGATTGATCACATCATGTTTAGGTGAGAGTGGGCGCCAGTTGGAAAATGGGGAGCACAGTAAATGCTTCCAACCCCCTTGGCAAGAATGCTCATCAAAACGTAGGATGTTAACAACCATCAATAATCCCAACCCCTTGGCAATGTTCCTCTTAGCCCGTGATTTCCGCACGGTCATCCCACGTATGTAGTGCTCCCACCCAGAAGAAATGGAGCTGGGCTCCGCCCATATGCTAAGTTTTGCATAAATTGACTTGCGCATCCACACAATCCGACGAGCACATTTGCAGAAACCGACCGGTGTTTTTGCAGAAACCGACTGGTGTTTTTGCAGATCCCGATTGGTGCCACCACGATCCGTTTGCGTCTACACTTCTGCTTCCTTAGAAAATTCACGCTAAACACATCAACCACCCCGCATCGGACTCCTCATGGCCAAAACAACCACGATGAAACAGGGCGATAAGATGCGCCCTAGCGGATAGGTGACGAAACGTGATAAACCAAGTTCGCATCGTAGCGGGGGATACTGACAGCCCTCAGTGAACACGAGAGGTGCAAGGGCAATGTGTTTGCGTGGGGCCCGCAAGGGCATCCCACATATGTAGTGGTCATCTTGAAGATTGTTTTTCTTGCGGGGCCCGGGCCCCATATGCTAAGTTTTGCATAAATTGACTTGCGCATCTGCACAATCCGACGAGCACATTTGTAGAAACCGATTGGTGTTTTTGCCGAAACCGACTGGTGTTTTCGCAGAAATCGACTGGTGCCACCACGATCCGTTTGCGTCTACACTTCCGCTTCCTTAGAAAATTCACGCTAAACGCATCAACCACCCCGCATCGGACTCCTCATGGTCGAAACAACCAACAACAAAACGGGGCGATAAGATGCGCCCTAGCGGATAGGTGACAAAACGTGATCGACGGAGTTCGCATCGTAGCGGGGGATACTGACAGCCCTCAGTGAACAGGAGAGGTGCAAGGGCAATGTGTTTGCGTGGGGCCCGCAAGGGCATCCCACATATGTAGTGGTCATCTTGAAGATCGTTTTTCTTGCGGGTCCCGGGCCTCATATGCTAAGTTTTGCATAAATTGACTTGCGCATCCACACAATCCGACGAGCACATTTGCAGAAACCGACTGGTGTTTTTGCATAAACCGACTGTTGTTTTCGCACAAACCGACTGGTGCCACCACGATCCATTTGCGCCTACACTTCCGCTTCCTTGTTGTTCATGGAACCCTAATATTCGCACGTAAACTAGACGAGCACTTCCATTGTCTGGATGAATTTTTTTGGGCACATGACATGTGAATGAATAGTAACACATGACATGTGAATGAATAGTAACACATGACATGTGAATGAATAGTAACACAAACCGAAAAAAACTGTAACATCCATTATCTGGGTTTCTGGCAATAGTGGAAGTGTACCAACTTACACTATTCAGGCCAATTAAGCCAACCTAGTACTAATATATGTGAATAGACTATTTCCCCTTCAGGAAACACGAGATGTCTTGCAAACGCTTTTCAAAACCACCGCCTGAATTCCTTGTGCAAAACTAGTTCCCCATTTGGTAAGTAGATAACGGTTGCAACCATGAACGTGCACGCATTTGAACACATGGCTATCAACAGCGTTGACATTATTCGAGTTTGGCTTTGCCTTGTATTGACGGCGTGGTCAGACACGACCCTCATCAATATTAACCGCGTTGGCTAAGAACTACGATTTCTTCTTGAATGCAATTGAAGTAGGCAATGGAGTAATGTTATTTAAGATGTGGTCACACACCTTTTTAAACCTGTAATGTTCTCGCTCACACTGTTTAAATTAGACATCTAAAATGAGATAGACCCACAAATGATCAGTTTTATTACGAAATAACGTTGTTCGATATTAACCGCGACGTCCAAAGGGGTCGTATGAAAATAAACAAGATTGAATATTGAAGCATCAATAGGTAACACAATGTTATGTAACGAAAAAAGTCGACAAACAGAACCCAATATCGCCCGCGTATTGTAGCCGAGTCATAGGTGATTTTATTCTTGACCCCAAAAGATGCTGTTGAATGACACAATGGTGAACAGTCACACAACCTGAGAAGAACCTTAGCAGATGATGTTAACTTGCATTATTGCACACCACCACAAAACCCATTGAAACAAGTCTGCCAACCAGAAGATAGAGACAAAGCTGTATATGGATAGAAATACAAACAATGCATAGGCACAGTACGTAGTCAGGCTTTATTGCACAAAAATGACAAGATTCAGTACTTTAGGACTTGAAATATTGTGCACCAGGACTTGTATTGTGTGCATAGGCGTGAGGTTGATTGTATAAGCTAGAAGCAAAGCAATATCTTAGTGCAATCTAAAAGGACATTGATTGGCTGGTGTCAGCCATTCATGTTCGGACTGACATCATGGATGCAAGCAACATTAAGGGTCTATAGACTTTATACGTTTTTCTGCGTGTTCAATTATTTGTAAATATGCTGAAACAAATGCTCTGTTTCGTGTACATTTCATACCTTTCATTATCTGGTAGCATCTAAAGTTACGGTATTTATCAACTGAGCCTTGCTTGATCCAACTAATTGTAAGAGTGAAACCGCGAAAGAGAACATCAAGTTCAGACGAACAGGCCACTATTTTTAAACCCTATAATAATAAAACAACAAGTATTACTGAATACGATGCCATGCCAATGACGTTGTTCCAGCAACCGCCTTACAAACATAAGAATGTTTACTGTCAAACGAGACGATACCTCTAATGTTGATGGGTTCTTCAAAACTCCAAGCGTGGTTACCTAAGCATCAACACCCAGGAAGATTAGCAAGAATCTTAATGTAAGTGATCCGAAACGGTTAAATGGGGACCACAGTACAGAGCTAGAAGCAAGGTACGTGGGTGCTATAAAACACACTCGTAACGACGATGATCTCATGTGTAGCCACAAGAGATTTACATATGTGAGCCGATGCTTGAAAACAGGACACCATGTGTAGACACCGGAGTATTCCTTGAGCAAATGCTTGAAAAACAAGAGACGCTGTGCAGGGGCGAGGTCAGCGTGAACGATGAAATGTTCACGCTCAACATTCATTTTCCAAACACACATGGTGGAAAGATATATATATATATATATATATATATATATATATATATATATATATATATATATATATATATATATATATCACTCTTCATTTGACATATATTCATCAGATAAGTACTGATCGTTGGTTAAAATAGTGTTTCTCTCGCTAGAAGTGAAGGGTCGGCCACTAGCCTCTGCCATTTCTTCGACAAGCTGAAGCATGTAAAATCGTTTTCTACGTAACAACATCCGGTTATTCTCCATACGAATTTGCCGCACAGCTTTCTTACACTTGGCAACATTAGGACGCGGCATACTAAGTGAACGACGGTGCGGCACAGGTGCTCCTAGCGCGATGAGATCTTGGTGTAGTGCTTCTGATTCATTTACTCGATATGCCCTTTCTCTTCGCAAACCAGCATAATACTCTCTAGGATCCGTGTACCTCACTTCTCTGTAGTCGTCGTTTCTTTCACACAACAACCACACATTCTCACGTCGCCGATAATTAGAACTACCAGGAAGACCTGCCATACAACTTATGCGTGTTCACAAGGCATGAGCATGACAAGCATATATACAGCTTTAGCGTACACACATGTAGTATAGTTCTGGTGTGAGATCCGGACAAGAGTAGGCCAATCAAAGTGACAACACGTTAGGTGTCTTTTTTAATAAAGTCACTCATCACGGGAACTCTAATTGGTAGTACAAGCCGTTTCCAATGAAATGATACATCAACCACGTGCCTTTGTCCAAAGTGAAAAGTGAAATTTTCTCAGTTGTATAATGACTACAATGGACAAAGGCATTTCGGAGAGAGGTGTATAATTCGAGAATTTGTGCGCAGAAGTAATTACATACGTAGGAGGCCACATATTGAAACGTCGCGCACAATAAGGATGGTGTCTGAATTCGTGAGCCCAAAAGTAGACATGTGAATGATCTATACCGACAATATTAGTATTTCGTCACCGATAACCTGTTGCATGGCTAGTCTATTCCCTTTTCAGAACGGTATTACCGACTATTTTGCGACTTTCGCGTGTAGTGAAAGACTGGGCATATGGTTCGTTATGGCTTTAGATACACAAGTATAAAGATAGGGGTAGAGTTCTCCAGCAAACATATGTTTTCTTGTTTGATTCGCCCAATTGAATCCGCAACTTTGATGTAATATCACACCCCTGGAAAATTTCCACAGAAAAATACTAAACGGGTACTTCCGAATTAGAACTTGATATCAATCCGACAAAATCAACTACACCGCTGTTTTTGCTACTGGCTCAATATGCAAGTAGCTCAACAAGGATTGTTGAAACTTGCAATGAGCTTTTATATTATCAGCAACTAATACAGCTGCAAATGCTATTTATCAATGAGCTATAAGGAAATTTACAGCGACTTGTCACATGGTTGTTAGTACGAGCATGCGGCATTTATTGAAGTGGGCCGTTATCCACTCCTATATAAGTATCTATAGTGGATGAAGGGCAAAGGGCATAGAGCGGGTGCTGTGTGCTTTCTTTTAATCTTGGAGATGTCCTACACTCCACGAGACATATTTGAAGCGTTGGGTCGGCACTGGGCTGGCGAAGATGAATTTCAATACTCATTGCGTCCAAGTTTGCGATATTCAAGACGTTATGTTAGTACATTACATGCAGAATGGTCTTACCGGTTGAATGAACGTGAGGTACTCATAGCTGATTCACGATGCATGGATATACCCGTTGTTCGGCAGAGGGCAATGAACATGCCTCGGAATACAGATATGGAGCTTGAACGGGCTCTACATCGCATACGTGAAGAAAATAATAGAATGAGAGTTCGTCAAAGTAGGCAAAACTTGCGTCGTATGGCGCGTGAAAGCTATGCAGATGGGTCCAACAATGAAGCACAAGCATACTGGAACATGAGCTATAAAACTGGATCTATTTCTGATGCTCCAATGTCTGATGAAGATGAATGAAGGTGGTTACAGTTTATGCGGAGAGTGTTTTCCTGCCATTATCGTTGCATGTAGTATGGAGTGATCTTAAGATGCTTATATGAAATTTACTTTTAAAATCTGAGATGGGGTAGACAAATTTTATGTTATGATGAATGTTATGTATAACACAATGATCAGTGGTCAACGCACGTGATTACTACAACATGACCAATTACCAAGCGTGTATACGCATTATTCCATCTACACGAGTACAGACAACATGTTCTCCTCTT
Organism: Escallonia herrerae; assembly: GCA_033070095.1. Lineage (NCBI taxonomy): Eukaryota > Viridiplantae > Streptophyta > Magnoliopsida > Escalloniales > Escalloniaceae > Escallonia > Escallonia herrerae. The sequence continues at coordinate 142,199 of JAVXUP010002283.1, forward strand.
ATCTCTGTAGACAACGAATATTTTTACGTCATACAACCTTTGCCACCACAATGCACCGATATATAGACGTTGTGCAGTGCATGTCCATTTAAGACATGACCAACCATATAAATACACTTGTGATCGGTCGTTGGAAGTTCTGTACATGCCTCCTCAAATTGTGCTAGCAATACGATACTAGTAGGCCGACGCAAAAGAATACGCCCTATTTACAGGTTACATGATTTGTCTTGCGAACGTGTTTAAGAACGGCGAATTAAACTATTCGCCATGGAAACCAGATTTGCTTAGTAGAAAACGCTTGCAACCATCAACGATCTCTATTGGAAAATAATCATCGAGAGCGAATGAACTATTTCGACTTTGGCTTTGACTTCTATTGATAGCGTGGTCAGAGATCACAACCTCAATAGGAGTATTAATTATGACAACAACGTTATTTTATGAAAAAAGTGCCATTCTTTGGCGAGTGATATTATTCAGCCCTTTTTGAAGTTGATTCAAAGCACGAACTTGTAAGAAGACGTGCTTTCCATTTGGAACCACTATTTCCCAACCATACACTACTTATCCGTCATTTATGTCCATGCAATTGTGTTTCAATTAGACTAACAAAATGAGATTAAATCTTCTCATTCAGTTATTCCAGAAGGTCGTGGTTCTTAACCGGGACAACCCAAAAGTGCGGCATATAACTAAGTAGGACTCAAAATGGAGAGAAGAGGAGACGCAATATTATGTGATGGAAAAGAAAATTCACAAACACAACGTACAACTTCTTGTGTAATGTGGCCAAATCTAGGTGAGTGTTGTTTGACCCCAAAGGATCTCGTTCAATAATACATAGTCTAGAGGAGGGGATCTGCAAACATTTATAACATACGGGTGAACATTAACTTGAGCTGACATGATTCATAGCATCCAGTCTCTTGCATTATTGCATACAATGACTTGTACGAACGAGGGTAGTCAGGCCGCGAAGAGGCTAGCAACAAAGACATATCAATTGCTCAATCAGATTTTTCCGTTGATTGCGTCGGTGCTTGCCTTTCATGCCCCACAAGGTTTGTAAAAGCGTTGCAAGCAACTTTATGGAATAGGAAGTTTAATGCAATCAACTCACTTATTGACATTGACACATCACTTCTCAGCCCAGTGCTCCTACTATACAAGCTGCCGGACAAAACATTTTCACATGTCTCTGCACCTAACTCACTTATGTCAACATTGACATCTCAGCCCCATGGTCCCACTCTACAAGGTGGTAGAAAGACAAGCTGGTAGGGTAACAAATTCACGTGGGAACCGCAACTGAGAACCCATTTAGAGTCACAAGGAATTCCCACAACTGAGAACCCATTTAGAGTCATAATAAAAAAACAAGTAACCTGAGAACCCATTTAGAGTCATAAGGAAAAAACAAGTAACACGCACCGCTAAAATTCAAGCTGTAATGCACTTTTGCAGTCTCAAGGCAATAATCCTCACCAAAATTTAGACAGAGCACAAAACCCGCCTAACAAAACCACGTCTTTCATTTGACCTGCTTTTAGGAAGGGAGATATACTTGAGTACATATATAAGGAATGGTAAAAATGTAATTCAAAATCTTTGCTAGCAAGATTAACCAAAGCTAATAATATGATATATACACATTGCTTGCTAGTGTCGTACGACAGTTTGTC